>JAODAL010027956.1:0-54105 GCA_025379985.1 Phyllomedusa bahiana | reverse complement strand
TAGAAAAGGAGTTACTCCTTCACAATTAGAAAGGGATTAATTTATGAGACAAATTGAGAGGTTAGAAATCAGGTTTTTAAAAAAGTGTGTTATAGAGGCTGTGTTGTATATAATAAAAGTTAAGTTTTAGTGCTTTATAGACTGAGAACTGATAGTTTGTTTGCCTATGGCAAAATAGTAAATACAGTTTCTTAGATGGAGACATTTATGGGGGGGCATCGAATATATAGGCCCCTCAAAATCGCTTCAGAATCGGACTGATCCCTAAAAAAAGAAATCTTTGTTGCAAATTTTCTGGAAAATTGGAAAAATTACTAATACATTTCTAAACCTCCAAACGTCGTAAAAAAAAAAAATAAAAATTTTTAAAAATGCCGACCTACAGTGGACATATGATGCTAGTTATAAACTATTTCTAGTGGAAAAACTATCTGTCTTATACAGAGAATTTAAGTTTGATAATGGCAAACTTTTCCAAATTGTCACATTATTTTGATATTTTTCACAAATAAAGAAAACGGTCTCTGAATCACTTGGTTAGGTAAGTGTCAAAAAGTTTTTCCCACCTAAAGTGACACATGCCAGATTTAAAAAAAATGAGTCTCTGTCAGGAACGTCAAAACTGGCTGCAGCAGTAAGGGGTTAATACAGTGTGGTGATTACCATTTCAGTTGCCAAATGTACCGTTCTGATGACTGGAGAAAAACACAATTTTTTTGTCGTAATTTCGGCCTGGAGTAGATGAGTTGTTGACTTTGCTTTTTCTTGTTCCTCTCAGACCTGAATAAAGCTTGTGGAAATACGATCGATGCCCACGAGGCGGCACAGATGCACCAAAACTTCTCCCAGCAGCTGCTACAGGACCACATAGAAGCCTGCAGTCTTCCTGAACACAATCTCACGACGGTTAGTGCTTCAGATCATTTTTTGTAACTAACTTTCATCCTACAAGGTAAATATAGAGGAAAACTTAGTTTCTTACTAAAGGAGTTTTGCCATGAAACTTGCTACAAGCTGGCCGCAGAGAACGGAGACATGGCCGTGGTTGTGCAGCGCTCCCCATTCAATGTCTGTGGGAGTCGCAGTTATAACCAAGCGCACTCGCTCACCGTTATTCGGAACTGCCATAGAAAAGAATTGGGCAAACGCAACCATCTCCCCTTCTTCCTTTTCTTTGAGGCCAGCTCAATTTTCAAAAAGATTTTCATACTCCATAAGGAACAATTATTTGACTCTGCCAATCACGAAGCAACAGCCTCGGTATGTTGCATGCGCTGTCATCCATGATGGCAGCTTAATTGGAACTGCAGCACATGTTCGCAGGAGTTAAAGGGGTTTTGCCAAGAAGTAAGTTCCTTACCTCTTATCTGCTCAGGAAAGAAGATTAACTCAGCATGCAGGGAGGGGGGGAGGTGAGCAGAGAGCCAGGAAGCAGGGAGTATCTGCAATGTTTACTCAAATAATTACATTACAGCCTCATACACTGCACTTTTCTCCCCAGTCCCTTGCAAGCTCAGATCATCTCCTGTCATTGTCCTGGTCCTGTCTAAAGTAAACTGTCAGGAAACTAAGGGGGACTGAGCAATGCTGTAGCTCTCACAGGCTTCACTTTTTGTAATGACATATTTAGAAAAGTGATTAAATACCCATTTTGGAGGATCCCACGTCAACATTACATCGTGGCAAAACCCCATTAATCAAAGTGGAGAACACCACTTTACCGCATGTAGAGGTACTGGTACATCTTCATGGCGGTAAGGGGCTTTGTAACGGGTTTGCGCCACGTTCCCACTACATAGCTGGCTAGTGCTGGCTGCTAATTGTAGACGACAACCACCAATAACCGCACGGAATGGAGCCAGCTCCATTCTGTGTTAAACCCATTAGACGCCACAACAAATATGGCCATGGCATCTAAATGAATAAAAAAACGATGCCGAGATCGTGTTCTGATCAGTTAACATGGCAGCTGGAAGCCTGGTGAAGGCTTCCATCACCGCCATATTTGTCCTTTTACTACTTCGTGCCTGTTCATCCTAATTCCTCCTCCTTAACTAAACTAAGGGGACTAAAAGGACAAGGGGAAAAAAGTTTAAAAAAAGTTTAAAACCCCAAACAAATTCAAAATACGTTTTGCCATAAAAATAAACGTAATCGATATCACTACATCCTTAAATCGCTTTTCCCATAGAAGAATTACCCAACGCCAAAATTGAGTTTTTCCGTTCACTTTTTCACCTTCCAAAAATTTTGAATAAAAAGTCATCAAAAAGTAGCATGTGTCCCAAAATGGTACAAAAAACCTACACTTGAGCCTGCTAAAAATGATGGGAAAATAAGGTACTGGTTGCAGGTGATGGCACTGTAATGCAAATGTAAAAAATATATATATTTTTAAAAACTTTACAAATTTAGTATCACCGAAATCGTACCAGCCTGCAGAATACAGATACCGTGTCATTTATACCGCACATTAACCTTCATGAAAAGTATTTCAATTGGGCTGTAGTTTTTTTTTTTTTTTTTTCTGGGGGGGGGGGGGGAGGGCGAAAGGGGTAGGTAATATTCCGCATCCATTCCTCCACAAATAAATTTTATTTTAATTTTAACTATATCCATTATTAGGACAGGTCAATGGTCATTAAAAAGGTACATCTTGTCCCACAAAAAAATCAAGCGCTCATAGACGGAAAGATGACAAAGTTATGACAGCGAGGACAAAACAAATGCAGAATTAAAAAAAAGTCCCTGTGGCGGGAAGGGGTTTATACAGCAGCCCAATCCTACAAAAAGGGGTGTTCCCACTTTAGACTTTGAATGCATTTCTATCAGATCTGCCATTAATCCTTATAGGTACAGGTACATTTATCTTGAGAATATGCCCCTCAATGTGTTTGATCCGAACAGAGGGTAGATGACACATGTGCACTACTCCCCATTCAGCTTTATGGGGGTTCCCAGTATAGGGGAGCGTTGTGTTCTCCATTCAGTTCTATGGGAGTTCCAAGAACAGGGGAGCGTTGTGTTCTCCATTCAATTCTATGGGAGTTCCAAGTACAGGGGAGCGCTGTGTTCTCCATTCTCCTCTATGGGAGTTTCTAGTACAGGAGAGCGCTGTGTTCTCCATTCTGTTCTATGGGAGTTCCCACTACAGGGGAGCGCTGTGTTCTCCATTCTCCTCTATGGGAGTTTCTAGTACAGGGGAGCACTGTGTTCCATACTCAAAACTCCCATAGAACCGAACTGAGTCGTGCGCAATCTGCTCCCCGTTCTGAGACAACCCTGTCAGGGGCCTATTCTCAAGATAAGCGCAGGTCCCCGAGCCTTTGATATTATATCCTTTCAACATGAAGTCTGTGGGAGGAACACTCCTTTAAACATCATCCAGTGTCCTATCTGGGGCTTGTACATTTGCTGATTGGTGATTATCCTCTAAGTTGGGGGATGCCATTGTTTGCTGGGAGTTGTAGTACTATGACCTTCAGATTTTATTACATCTTTTTTGGTTCTAATGCTTGTCTCCTTCACAGTGGACGGATGGGTCGCCCCCTGTACAGTTTCAGGCTCAGAACGGACCTACGACCAGCCTGGCTAGCCTCTTGTGAAGACACAGTCCTTCTAACCTATACCACGGACAGACCCAGCACTCGCTGTAGAGGATTCTTCTCTGCATCCAAAACTACGGAGGGTCAACAGCTGCAAAACAATGCACAACGCAGTTGCCGCCGACTGTCGGGAGATGAAGGGATATCGTGTTCGGGACACGGCGACAGGATGGGAAAGGATTTTTTTCTGTTTTTTTTACATCCTCCGTTCAGCGACTCTGGAATTGGAAGAGCGATCTATCTAAATGCTGCAAAAATTTTGACACTCCCTCGTCTGCAAGTAATATTTGCTCCCCTCCCCCCCCCCAACCCCCTAAGCGTATGGTGCGTGGAAAAGGTCAAGCTTTCCCTGCAGCACGATAAGGGGTTAAATTTACCTTTGGAACGATATTTTTGTGCTATATTTAATACCTGCCTTCAGCTTTGTTTCCCTCTACTGAATAGATTTAACAGAGAAGGGCATTTTTTTAAATTTTATATCCATAAATATATATATATATAATACTTTAAGTTTATCAATGTTTTAAAACTTTTTTCTGTGCACAAGAATACGGTTTTGTTGGGGGGTGCGGGAGGTTTTTCTTCTTTCCCTCTCTCTCATTCCCCCTTTTTTGGATAAATTATATTTTCACGGGAATGGTTTTGATATTTGATCTAGTTTTGTAGACGAGCAGTACCCGGGGGCCGAGCGATCGCTCTCATCACGTGACGGAAGCTGATCCAGGCCTGTCGTCTTTTTAATGATCGCGAAATATTTTAATGCTGATCACTCGGAAGTATTCACACCCAATGACGTTTTCACGCCCCTTAGATTCTTCACCCGCACTATTGGGGGTACGGCTCTCGTGGTTGCACCGGGACCCGTTACGATTCTCCGTATCGTTACAGGCGTCGCCCCTCGTTTAGTGTCCTTATGTCGCTCACACGGTCAAACATGGGAACTTTTCGCAGCCGTATGTCGAGCAGCGATTTTATTTGGTAACCTATATTAGCGCTTTCCACTAGGACCTCCAGTGCTTGTACAGTTGCCTTCTGCCTGCGTCCAGCAGAAGCTCCTGCAGACTAGTTATGGAGGGCACGTGTGTCTCCCGGTAACCTAGTTTACCGTTTTATCCCGCGCTCGGCAGCGTCGTACACCTTTTATTTATTAGACGTATGAGGCGTCGTTTTTAGTGACATTCCACGTTCCCATTGTTTGCAGTCGTTTTGCATTTCATATCTTGTCTGGATTTCAGCTTGTATCTTCTCCATTCACATCCAAAGCTGCTCCGTCATTTTTCAACCTGCTTACATAAAATCGTGACACCTAGACTATAAGGATATCTGGCTTAAAAGGGGTATTCCCATCTCATTGATTAGTAAAGGTAAGTAAGAATACTTAGCAAATACATTTCCGTTTTGATTTTGCTTTATTTCAAAGATACAGCAGGTTATCTATTGTTTATAGATGGTCTATTAGGTTACAGACTGCCTCTGTGCACTAGAAGCTATGTATCATCCATCTCTGTGCTTTATCCACCATGCTTTAAAACTAGCAGGAGACTTGTATGGAATTATAGGTTTTGTATTCCTTTTAAGCAACAAGTCAACTTTAAATGTCTAGTAACTTGGCACTGTGTAATTTTACTCTTGTCATGTATCAGCCAGTACCTGATTGTCACCGTTTTAATGTTTGTATTTAAAGAAAATTTATAAAAGAATAAAAATTATCATGATAAAAAAAAAAAAAACTAGCAGGAGAGAACCCGCTGTATCTTTAAAATAAATGAGAATAGAAAGGTATTTGATAACTGTTGATTTTCCTTTTCCTCCTCTTTCTATAGTGCTAAACGGTTTTACCAAATGCATGTCTGCTCTGACTGTGCTTAATTGGGTAACACTGTTTAGCTTTATAGAAATATGAGGAAAAGGAAAATCAACAATTTTACCAAATTTCTGTTTTGATTTATTTCAAAGATACAGCAGGTTATCTATCATACTTGTTTACAGATGGTGTCCTAGGCTACCGACTGCCTCTGTGCGCTAGCAGCTATATCTCATCTTCCATCTCTGAGCTTTATCCACCCTGCCTTTTCCTGCTTATGAACTATCAGGAGAGATAACCTGCTGTATCTTTGAAATAAATGAGAGCAGAAAGGTATTTGATAAGCTTGTTGTTTTTTTTTTTTTTCCTTTGCCTCTTATTTATGTAATGCTAAACAGTCTTACCAAATGCATGTCTGCTCTGACTGTGCTTAATTTGGTAAGACTGTTTAGCTTTATAGAAATATGAGGAAAAGGAAAATCAACAGTCTTACCAAATACATTTCTGTTTTTGATTTGTTTTAAAGATACAGCAGGTTATCTATTATACTTGTTTATAGATGGTAGCCTAGGCTACCGACTGCCTGTGCGCTAGCACCTATAAATCATCATCCAGCTCCGAGCTTTATCCACCCTGCCTTTTCCTGCTTATAAGCTAGCAGGAGAGAGAACTTGCTGTATCTTTCAAAGATACAGCAGGTTATCTGTTTCTAGATGTTCCCCTAGGTTACAAACTGCCTCTGCGCTCTGCCCTTTCCTACTTTATAAACAAGCAGGAGAAGGTAGGTTAGTTAAAGCTCAGAGGTGGATGATGAGATATAGCTGCTAGCTCACAGAGGCAGTCGGTAACCTAAGAGACCATCTATAAACAAGCATAATAATCTGCTGTATCTTTGAAATGAAGCAAAATCAGAAAATAAATATTTGGTAAGAATGTTGATTTTTCTTTGTTTAGTTTTATAGATCTACGCAGTCTCACCAAATACATTTCTTTTCTGATTCTGCTTTATTTCAGAGATACAGCAGGTTATCTGTTGTGCTTGTTTATAGATGGTCTGCTAGGTTAACGACTGTCTCTTTGCGCTAATAGCTATGTTTCATCATCCACCTTGCAGCTTTATCTACCCTGCCTCCTCAAGCAGGAGAGAGAACTTTCTGTATAACCTGCACACGTTTCTGTTCTGATTTTGTTTCATTTCAGAGATGCAGCAGGTTATCTTGCCTGAGTGTTTACAAATGGTTTCCTAGGTTATGGACCACCTACGTGCTGTATTGGTTGTCACATCAGCCATCCAGACTGCTTGTCCCTCAATCCCTGTGCTGAGAGAGAGCAGGGAGCAAACACAGAGGTGGTTTTTAATCCTGTAAACACGCACGGATAACCTGCTTTATCTTTGAAATGAAGCAAAATCGGAACCGAAATGTATTTGGTAAGAATGTTTAATTAAGTAGTCAAACTAAATAATATACATTACTAACAAATACATTTGTGTTCTGATTTTGCTTCATTTCAGAGATACAGCAGGTTACCTATCCTGCTTGTTTACAGATGGTTTACTAGGTTAACTATACAGCCCACTAAGACGTAGCCGGGAACGAGCACAGAGGTGGTTGGTAGAAAACCATCTGTTTGCAAACAGGGGAGATAACTTGCTGTATCTTTAAAAATGATGCCAAATAAGAACCGAAATGTAATTGATAAATGTTTATGTAACTTTTTCCTACATGTGCAAAGCTAATCAATGAACCGGGAACGTCCAATCAGCTTTCACCTGTACGTTGGTCATCGTCACTGCCACAAATGCACTTTGTCGGCGACAGGAAGTAGAATTTTAACCGCAGCTTTGGATGTGAACGAAGAAGAGATTGCATAAAACAGAAGGAGAGCAGGTTATGAGTGTTTAGAGTATTTGGAGCAGGTTTTCTAGAGCTGAATGCATGCACCACAGGTTTTGCCATGGATTTTGGTGCAGAATTTGTTGTGGATTTTGCCTTCTCCCATTGAAGTTAAAGGTGTCTTCTCACTACAAAAATTATCTTTCAACACGAACGGACAGTTAAATGAAGACTTTTTCTAAATCCATCAATGATCAATAGATTTTACTTTAGTCATGAGATAAGAGACATGTTATGTGCTCTGAGTGCACACAGGTTTCTATGGTTATGTATCTGATTGGCTCAGAGAGCAGGGAGTGATGTCACCGCATGAACTTTGGCTCACTCCAGAGCAAATTTTAATTATCTCTAACAAGATTACAGATAAGCCATTGTTTTCAGTCCTCTCGGCACATGTACCTTTAGTTTACTGAAGAAAACATCTCCTGCACTTGTCAGTGTAACAGCTCAGCTAGCTACAGAGAACCTAGATATGATATAGAACCACCCACAGCCTGAGGGGACAAACTGTGTAAAACTGCTTGTGACGCAGTGAAACAGCGTGGTGAGAAAACCCCTTTAATGTAGGAAAATTGAACAAAATCTCCACCAAATTCCTTCACATGTGCATTGACCCGAACGTTGATGGTATATTCCTTAGGGTGGGCAGGGGTCTGACTCCCATCTTTCATCCAAAAACCGCGCCATACCTGTCCACAGGTTGTGTGTGATACTGCGGTTCAGCCCAGTTAACTTCATTGGAGCAGAGCTGCAATACCGGCCATAACTTGTAGGCCGGGGTGGCGCTGTTTTGGGAATGAAGCGGCTCCTGCTTTATGCTGCAGCCTCTTCATAGTTTACCAGGTGCACCTCCAAATGTCTGTGGGTAGAGCCACAGTACCAAGCGCAGCTCCTACAAGTTTGCGGTCATCCTCCCCATTCATTTCTATGGGAGCTCTGAATAGGTACAAGTGGGTGTACTCAGCTATATTGAGAACTCCCATAGACATGAATGGGGAGAACAGCCGCAAGCGCCACCCTCTTTGTTCAGCACTTCAGGTCGGCTTAAGCTAGCTATGAGCCTAACATGTTACAGAACGCCGTGGCGCTTGCTGCCATCCTCCCCATTCATTTCTATGGGAGTTTTGAATAGACCCAAATAGGTGTACTCAGCTATTTTCAGAACTCCCATAGAAGTGAATGGGGAGGACAGCCGCAAGCGCCGCCATCTTTGTTCAGCACTTCGGGTCTGCTCAAGCTAGCTATGAGCCAAACATGTTACAGAACGTCCTCCCCATTGATTTCTATGGGAGCTCTGAATAGGTACAAGAGGGTGTGCTCTGCTATATTCCAAACTCCCATAGAAATGAATGGGGAGGACAGCCGCAAGCGCCGCCCTCTTTGTTCAGCACTTCGGGTCTGCTCAAGCTAGCACTGAGCCGAACGTGTTACAGAACATGGAGGGCGCCCTTAGTGACTGTCTTAATTCATTTCTTTGGGAGCTCTGAATAGAGCCGAGTGAGTGTGCTCAGCTATTTTCAGAACTCCCATAGAAATTAACGGGGTGGCTACTCGCAAGCATCGCCCTCCTCGTTCTGTAATACATTCGGCTCATTGCTAGCTTGAGCCAACCTGAAGTGCTGAACAAAGAGGGTAGCACTTGTGGCTGTCCTACACATTCATTTCTATGGGAGTTCTGAATATGGCTGAGCACACCCACGAGTCTATTCAGAGCTCCCATAGACATGAATGAGGAGGATAGCCGCAAGCGTCGCCGCGTTCTGTAACATGTTCGGCTCATAGCTAGCTTGAGCCAACCTGAAGTGCTGAACAAAGAAGGGGGCACTTGCAGCTATGCTTCCCATTCATTTCTATGGGAATTCTTAACATGGCTGAGCACACCCACTTGGATCTATTAAGAGCTCCCATACGGTAGAATTGAAAGGGGAGGATGGCCGCAAGCTTGCAGCAGCTGTGCTTGGCACTTGTGGCTGTCCTCCCAATTCATTTCTATGGGAGTTCTGAAAATAGTGGAGTACACCCACTTGTAGCTATTCAGAGCTCCCATAGAAGTGAATTGGGAGAATTACCGCAAGCGCCGCCCCCCCCTCCTCGTCCTGTAACCCATTTGTCTCATAGCTGGCCTGAGCCGGCCTGAATAGCGCTGGTTGGAACACCCCTTTTAATAGCCTGTGGAATAGACCATCAACATTAAAGTCCTGGAGGTCCCCTTTAAGGGCAGGCGTTTACATTGCAGCCGCCGCCTGCAGATACAACCACATCCGCACGATTTTTGCAGATGATCCTGGAAAAATGGTGCAGGCTTCATCCGAATGTGGTGGCTGCAACATGACGGCGGCCCCCTAACGGTCCAGGCACCATAGTACTCGCCGCTGTGTGAGCTGTATCCTTTACAGATATCCAGGAGCCCCCCAGCACCGCTGCTCCCCCCATCATGCATGTTCACTGATGGATTTTGTGCTCATGGATTTTAGGTCGATACTCAGAATTCAGAGACCAATGCATTTTTTACTTTCCATTGACCTCCCGGGATTAGTGCTTTCTATAATTGACCAGGGACAGCCACTGTAGACGATATTCTATAACCTTCTGGAATAAAATGTGACTGCAGTATTTTAACCCGCTCTGTTTGTCTTGCATTTCCCTTTAATTTATTGGGGGAGAGGGGGGAGTAGCATCATCTCCCAGGTTAGTCTGACCGTGTCCCGTCTGTAAATAGAACCCCTTATTGTACGGCTGAGAACGACACGGAGACCTGTGGGTAGAGGGAAGGTGCTCACCTCATAGAGAGATGGCGGCGACCGTCCATAATCGAGCATCGGGACGGACCCGTCACATGGGGCTCTGGACGGCAGCCTAGAATATCCACTAATGGATGGGCGAGCTGCGATATGGGGCGTGCAGCAGATTCTCCTTAATATTGGTGCTAGTGTTCTGGATGAATGGGTGTATACATACTACAGGTATCTAAGCTGTTACTGGTGATTGTACCGCAGGTATGTAAGCTGTTGCTAGTAATGGCTAGTGAGTGTGTACCGCAGGTATGTAAGCTGTTGCTAGTAATGGCTAGTGTGTGTGTAATGCGGGAATGTAAGCTGTCGCTAGTAATGGCTAGTGAGTGTGTACCGCAGGTATGTAAGCTGTTGCTAGTAATGGCTAGTGAGTGTGTACCGCGGGTATGTAAGCTGTTGCTAGTAATGGCTAGTGAGTGTGTACCGCAGGTATGTAAGCTGTTGCTAGTAATGGCTAGTGAGTGTGTACCGCGGGTATGTAAGCTGTTGCTAGTAATGGCTAGTGTGTGTGTAATGCGGGTATGTAAGCTGTTGCTAGTAATGGCTAGTGAGTGTGTAATGCGGGTATGTAAGCTGTTGCTAGTTATGGCTAGTGAGTGTGTAACGCGGGTATGTAAGCTGTTGCTAGTAATGGCTAGTGAGTGTGTACCGCAGGTATGTAAGCTGTTGCTAGTAACGGCTAGTGAGTGTGTACCGCAGGTATGTAAGCTGTTGCTACGTAATGGCTAGTGTGTGTGTAATGCGGGTAATGTAAGCTGTTGCTAGTAATGCTAGTGTGTGTGTAATGCGGGTATGTAAGCTGTTTCTAGTAATGGCTAGTGAGTGTGTACCGCAGGTATGTAAGCTGTTGCTAGTAATGGCTAGTGTGTGTAATGCGGGTATGTAAGCTGTTGCTACCGTGTTTCCCCAAAAATAAGACCTCTCCTGAATATAACACCTAGTACAATTTTTTTCAAGCTTAGAAATCTAAGGCCTCCCCTGAAAATAAGACCTAGCGGCAGTCATTGCTACAAGAGCACCTGCCACCTCCACACAAACACATGCAAATTGATAGTAGATGAAATTCTAAGATTTTTTTCTTAATTACATGTCATTAATTATTCAGAGGATTTAGCTCCGTATCACAGGGGACAGGTTTTACTATCACTTTGGAAGTCAGGAGATCCTACAGAAGGCAGTGGAAGATACAAACTGCGCAGGGGGACCTGAATGCATAGCTGCTTGTACAGGGTGATCGGAGTCTCTCACTACATACACTGCGGGCACAGCACACTGAGGAGAGAGTGTGACTGAGGTTACTTGTTGCTTCAGAGTTGTGCTGGTCATGCTGATGTATTAATATACTGTAGTCCTGTCATCACAAACATTTATCTTTTTTTTTTTTTTTTTTTTTTTATTTTTTTTTTTTTTTTTTTTTTTTTGTTCATCAATAAATGTGAATTCTTGTTCATGGAAAAATAAGACATCCCCTGAAAATAAGACCTAGTGCATCCTTAGGAGCAAAAATTAATATAAGACACGGTCTTATTTTCGGGGAAACAGGGTAGTAATGGTTAGTGTGTGTGTAGTGCAGGTATGGAAGCTGTTGCTAGTAATGGCTCATGAGTGTGGATCATGGTATGTAAGTTGTTACTAGTGAGTGTGCACCGAATGCTTTGAGGATATTTGCATAGTAACCTTAGGGTGGGAGATGTTCCGATCGGGCGGGGCACATGCTGTAGGGGCTTCGGCCTATGTACAGAACCTAGACTGATTATTGTATATAAAACTCTTTTCATAGGAAATGTATTTTTATAAATCATTACTTTTTATTAAGTGCGGATTATGCTTCAGGTTTATTATGTACAAGATCTATCCACCCGAACAGGACGGCACCCGTGTGTGACGGAGACCGCTGCATCGTGCGATGCATTGAGTGCCACTTCTGTCTCTTTATTTTATTTTTATTTTTTTATCTCGCTCCATAGAATAAAGGCTGCTTAAAGGGCTGTTCCCCCGCATAGACTATGATGGCCTGTCCTATTAATATGTGATAGGTGCGGGTCCGACCCCTGGAATCTGCACCTGAATCATGAATGGGCCCAAAAAATGTCTCAGAATGGAGATGCAGTCAGGTTTGTACAGGACTTTCCATTCTGTTCTATGGGAGTTCTGAGTACAGCCAAAAATTCCGCTCAACTGTATTGGGAACTCCCATAGAACAGAATGGAGAGAACACAGCGCTCACCTGTATTGGGAACTCCCATAGAACAAAGTGGCGAGTCTCACTTGCGCACAACTTTCCATTCAGTTCTATGGAGTTCTGAGTATAGAAAATACCACCCCCTTGTACTGGGAACACCCAAAGAACAGAATTGAGAAAACAGCGCTCCCCCCGACTGTGTACACCCGAAGATCGGAATGGAGTTCTGGTCACACTTGTACAGCTACTCTCCATTCTGTTCTATGGTGTTCTCCATTCTGTTCTATGGAAGTTCCCAGTACAGGGGATCGCTGTGTTCTCTATTCTGTTCTATGGAAGTTCCCAGTACAAGGGAGTGATGTGTTCTCCATTCTATTCAGGTTCCCAGTACAAGCGAGCGCTGTGTTCTCCATTCTGTTCTATTGAAATTCCCAGTACAGTGGAGCGCTGTGTTCTCTCCATTCTGTTCTATGGGAGTTCCCAGTACAGGGGAGCGCTGTGTTCTCTCCATTCTGTTCTATGGGAGTTCACAGTACAAGGGAGTGATGTGTTCTCCATTCTATTAAGGTTCCCAGTACAGGGGAGCGCTATGTTTTCCATTCTGTTCTATGGGAGTTCCCAGTACAGGGGAGCGCTGTGTTCTCTCCATGCTGTTCTATGGGAGTTCCCAGTACAGGGGAGCGCTGTGTTCTCTCCATGCTGTTCTATGGGAGTTCCCAGTACAAGAGAGCACTGTGTTCTCTCCATTCTGTTCTTTGGGAGTTCCCAGTACAGGGGAGCTGTATGTTTGGCTGCACCCAGAACTCCCATAGAACAGAAGCATGACCAGCTCTCTATTCTGAGCCAACACTTTCAGGGACCCATTTCCCTGATAGGTGCAGCTCCCAGAGATGGGACCCGCACCTGCTAGACTTGTATTGTATACTGATAGGACATGCCGTCAAAGTCCACAGTGGGAACGAGGTGAAGCTGGCGCTAGACTGGAGGTTAATAGTGTCTGACTGAGGTATAGGTTGTGCACCTCCTGCATGGTGAGAATATTTGACGAGTGTTGCGCTTTGGGTTTTGGTTCAGCCTGAAGTGAGGCAAGCATTCGGAATAGGAGTCCTGGTCCCATTCAATGAATCACCTCATTTTGGGGTCAGCCTGGCACGCCACGGGGTGGTTGCTGGATATGATGAAGATTTTAGCAAAATTCAGTTCAGGCCAAACCCAAAAGGCAACACGACTGCTTTCCGATCTGTGTGTGCCGATTAGCATTATAGTGTGCAACAAACATCTGAAAGAGAATGAAAAGACAACAGCGAATAGGAAACGGTCATTTAACCAAAAGAAAAATGGACACACGGTTCCTGTAACTGAGCATTTGTTTAAATTATAATCGGGTGCCCCGAGTCTCCCCCGATGGTGGAAGGGAAGGAGCAGCAGATCTGTTGGATTTCAATGTGTCCAATCGCTTCAGGGGAGGGGATGACTGGCATCGGCTTATTCCCCTCATCCCAGAAATCCACACCTCAGCATACCGAGCGGCAAGTGTAGGGTTGTGGGGAGAATATGACACTTGGCCATAAATCTGGGATATTCTACTTGCAGATCCAGTTTGTTGTATTATTCCTAAGGCTATGTTCACACAGGGTAATTTCGCCGCGCATTTTGCTGTGTATTTGCGCTCTAAGGCCTCGTTCACACGGCTTATTTGGGCGCCGTACTGCGCACCGTATTTGCGCTGCAGTACGACTCCAATCCTCCCAGTCTTTATGGTAATCCACTGCTCTCATAAGAACTATGGATTCCGTCGCTCCTCCCCGCTCAGCAAATCCGCCGCGGGGGGGGGTGGGGGGGAGAAAGTGACATGCACATTATTTACGGCGTGTACGCGCCGTAAATAATGCATAGTCTATGGGGCCGGCGAGCAGCTCCCCCGCCGCGCCCCCGTCCCTTATTCAAGCTGTAACTGCGGGCGAAATCCGTCCCGCAATTACGGTTTGAATAAGCCGTGTGAACATCGCCTAATAGGGGCGAGATGTGCGCTGAAATTACGGTAATCCATAATTCTCATAGAGAACTATGGATTACTCCTCCTCTCCCCGCTCGTACAATGCGAACTTATTCTACGCGCGGGGAGATAAGTGACGTCAATTATTCGCGGCAAATACGCGCCGCGAGTAATTAATGTCATTGGGGCCGGTGGGCTCCCCCCCCCTGCACGCGCGCCTGCTGCAGAAGTACACGCGTATTAGCGCAAGCTCCCGAAAGACACGATGTACTGCGGCACATACTGTACACTCCGCAGTACATCGTGTGAACATTCCCTAATATCTTCCCACTGGAGACATCAGATTGTCAGCAGATCTCACCAAGTATCGGAGCCCATACACTTTCAATGGCTGTTGGCCAGAAGGTTGTTTTGCCGACAGCTATTCCTCCCCCCCCATACATATGCACGCTCAACTGAGCACCCATGTGTTATCCATGGGGAGAATAGAGAGAGATGCCACCAGACCCCCTCCCTCACTGGCAACGGCTTCTCTCTAGAAGGGTTAGGTGTTGAAATGCAACATGTCAAAGGGGAGTAGGACAAGCATCCTCTTTCAATAGGCCCCAATACATTGGACAGCTGGGTAGTCCTGGATGGTTTGGCTGACACGGTTTTTTTTTTTAAGGCCTGGCTCACATCTGCATCAGAGGCTCCAATGGCTTCGTTGGGTGGACACCAAGGGTGCCTGATGGACCCCGTTGACTATAGTGGGGCCTGTTGCGTTCTGGTGGTCGTCAGTTTAATGGAAAAAAAAATTGAGCTGCCCCCAATTTTTTACATCCTTTCTGATCTAATGGAACCCCGTGTCCAGTATGCACGAGCAATATGCCGGACGATTTGGAAGTACATGCTGATCAGCACGGGGGGGGTGGGGAGCGGCCCCATTGACATGCATTGCAAGTGCCGTGAACAATTAACATGTCACTTCTCTCCCCGGCGTATAATACGATCGCATTGTACGCCCGAGGAGACGACGCGGAATTCATAGCTCTCTATGAGAATCCTGAATTACCGTAATTGCATTGTGCATTTCGTCGCATATAAAGGGCAATACACGGCCAAATAGGCAGCAAAATAAGCCGTGTGAACATACCCTAAGGGAATTGCCCGTCTGCAGGGTAATCATGGGTGCGGCGCTGACTCTTCCTCCACGTGTGGCTTTCAGAAAGAAATTGTCTAGTTTAATAAAATTCTAGGTAAATAGGGCTGTGGAGAAATAGAAGGGAAAAAAATGATGCTTGCCTTCCGGTCGCCCCATGCTGCTGCTCGGAGCTTCCCGGCATCGTCTTTATTTTACTTCTGGGTTTTGGTACCGACACACAGGAGAGACCCGCACTCCATTGTCAGTGAATGGAGCACAAGCCTCTTTTGTGTGTCGGGAGCGGATCCCGGTGAGCTCCGGCGCAGCAAGAGCAGGCGACCGAAAGATAAGTATCATGTTAGTATCACTTTATTTATTTTTTTCTATTTTTCCCGACTCTAGTCCCATTAAACCATAGTTACATAGTTTGTAAGGCTGAAAAAAGACACGTCCATCCAGTTCAGCCTACTTTGCTAAAGTGTTGATCCAGAAGAAGGCAAAAACCCCAATGAGGTAGAAGCCAATTGTCCTCATTTTAGGGAAAAAATTCCTTTCCGACTCCAATCTGGCAATCGGAAAAATCCCTGGATCAATGACCCTTCCCCAGAATCCTAGACACTATGACTTGTTATATTATTAAACTGGACAACCCCCTTTAAACTAATGGCAACACCGAATCAACGTAACCTTAAATTATGTTCTGAACCACTGAACGTGTATTTCATGCGACCTAGTATAGTCACTTTTCTAGTTGGGCACATTTTAATGTATCCTCTCCTCTCTATTCTTATACTTCATTTTATACAAAAATGGTGCATTACCTCTTTAAAAATGTCCAAAAATAAAATTCAGGCTCTTGTGTGTAAGACTGTGGCCATATCTTATTAGGCACACTGGAGGAGTATGCTGGGGGTATTGCCTAACATGGGTATGGGCATATCTATACTGCGGGTATATCTGTATGTGTGATATCGATTGTATAGGTATGTGTGTGTATGTGTGTGTGTGTGTTGTATGTATATATATAAAATATAATTATATATATATATATAGGTATATATATATATATATAAAAAATATATATAGCACCCGTGTGTGGTGTGTATATATACACACACGCTAATATATACACACAAATATACCTAACTTTTTAGTTTCCTATTATGTAAGAAAATGCATACGTATTTGTGTATATATAAATGTATTTTATATACACACATATATACATATATATATATGTGTTGTTTATATATATATTATAATATAATATATTTGTTAAATATATATTAAATTTTCTATATATATATATATATAATATTATATATATTATAGTTAGTGTGTGTTTTTTTTTTTTTTTGCTCCTCTGCCTAGAAAAGTGCAATAGACTGCATCTTTCCATGTGGCAACAAAAAAAAAAAAAGTATGCCGACACATACCATCCTGGTGTATGCAAAAAGCACACTGTGTGCATGCCAGCTTATGAATGCATCCAGCTTATACCTACAAGTGCCTGAAAAACGAGACCTGAACAAAGGTAATTTGGGACTGATCCTGTACAATATATGACGGCAGATTCACACCTCGTGTCTGTTTTTTCAATACGTTAATTAATCGGTCCAAAATCTGCATCCAAAAAACGTATCTAAAAACGCGTCTGTAATGCATACTTAGATACGCATTTGGATATGTTTTTCGGATGCCTTTGTCACTCTATTTTCTTTCAGATTAACAGACATAACACAGACATTCAAATTTGGACCCATTGCGTATTTTAGGCGCATAAACGCATCTAGATACCAGAAATTGTGGTATGAATTTGTATACGTTTTTTGCCACTAAAATGCACCCAATTGTTTCCTATGGGGATTTTACATGTGTAAAAAAAAAAAAAACGGATCAAAAATTGTCATGTCGCTTCTTTGTACGCGTCCGAAAAACACAATACAATTAAGTGTGTAAAATTCGTATCGTGTGAATGACGGTCCGTAGTTTACATTCAAATCAATAAGATCTGACTGGAATATTGCCAAATACGTATTTTGGTACATAACCCATACCAAAATACGGTTTTTGAAAACGCTGTGCGAACATACCCTTCTAGTTAAAGGGGTTGTCTCACTACAAGGATTGCTGCTTTTTATGTCTTGCAAAAACAAGTCACTTTGCAATATGTGTCCATTAACAGTGTCCTACCTATTCCTAGATATCCCCTCTTGTATGGGCTGCGTCAGCTCCTCAGGTCGCTATAGCTACAGACCGGTTTGATCTCTCCTGATAGGTTGCCAGCACTGATCGCTATAGCTACAGACCTGTTTGACCTATCCTGATAGGCTGCCAGCACTGGTTGCTATAGCTACAGACCTGTTTGACCTATCCTGATAGGCTGCCAGCACTGATAGCTATAGCTACAGACCTGTTTGACCTATCTTGATAGGCTGCCAGCACTGATCGCTATAGCTACAGACCTGTTTGACCTATCTTGATAGGCTGCCAGCACTGATTGCTATAGCTACAGACCTGTTTGATCTCTCCTGATAGGCTGCCAGCTCTGATTGCTATAGCTACAGACCTGGCTTCTACTGCAGCCCCTGAATTCAAAGTGAAAACAGGACTGAGGTAAGATGAATCAATGTAGTGAGACAACCCCTGTAATCATCCTGACTCGCAGTGCACACCCAACTGCTGCCTGATGGTGCCTCCCGAAGTCAGGCTTCTACACTAGGGAATGACCTATCTGTAGGTTTCCTACTCTGTTACTGGCATTGCTCCCTTAGGAGGGGGCTGCTATCCCATAACCGGATAGAGGAGCCTCAGGTTGCCCTCTGTCAGCAGCATACATGGCAGCCTCTGTTCAGTCTATGTAGAGGAGCCCAACAGGGAACTCGCTTATTTTTTGGTTTTTCCAAAAAAATAAGTGAGTGTTTGCTTAAATCTCCCACTACTCTATATGTCTGTATGAAGCATTGCCACTGACCTGCTCCATAGATAACCCACTCCCTATAGATGAAGGCCGTTTCACCGCTTCGTACTGCAGCCAGGAATGGGACCAGATCCCATCAAAACAAGGGAAGAAAACTTTTTTTCAAAATTTTTTCCAAAGGTTTTCTGCTTTGATCTGATTGGGAGCTGATCTCCGTTCATGGCCTTATCTCCCATACAGAATCACATTAGGGCTGGCGCCACTTTTTGGGACGTCTGAGCTATTCGTCCCCCATATTCTTCCCACAGAGACATAGAAAGTACATTTTTAATTCTATGACAAAGGTTGTATGAAATAAATGTCTGAAATGTCACTTACGCTCTGATTGGGTTCATAACCAAGTGGAAGACCCGCGTGGCACCTCTTTGTAGACCCCGGCAACGAACATCTAAGGCTCTGTTCCCATCGGTGTCATGGCTGTTGGCCCAGATCCTAGCGCATTCTGCTGGCCCCCATTTCTGATGGGTTTCAGTTGGGGTTCCTATATTTGATGGTTTGAATAGTCATCAATACCAGAACCCCTGACTGGAACCTAAAAACCCTAGTGTGAACAGAACCCAAAAACGGGAGAAAGAGGACTCTCCAGCCTTATCCCCTCTGCTCAACATGGCGAAGAGTGAGAACGAATGACGTTGTCTGATGTGACTGAGGGAATATTCTGTGTCTGGAAGATTTTATATTTGGTTTAGGAGGGCAGTTTTTTTTAATTTTTTTTTTTTGGGCCTGAATAGCAGAATTTCTGGTATTCTTAATAAAGAGACCGGTGCAGTGTCCACCACAGGACACCTCCAAAGACCGACCTGACCGAGAGTCCCGTCGTACAACCATACAGCGGGATTATAGGGGACGGGGTTATTTTTATTTTTTTCCCTCATTAGTTTTTCTTATTTAATAAAACCTCGGCCGTCTCTCTGTACAGTCTGCGTTTGTCATTTTAATTTAGTTCTGTTATCGAATGAAAACTATATTTTCTTCTGTAGATAGTGTAAAAATGTTTGTATAGAAAATAAAGATGAAGTTGTATCTTTCATTTGCCTTTGTTCACTCATTTGACAGTATGCTGCCCCCCCCCCCCCCAAAAAAAAACACTTTGCAAAAACTGACGCTTAAAGTAAAATTGCTGAGAAGCTTGAAAATTAAATAATAAAATTTTCCCCATTCATCATTATTACAAATTCTGCACCATTTTGGTTTTAGCTGCTTCCTTAGTGACCCATAGTGCACAGCTCATCTCCAGGGGATACAACCAGTGATGAGAGCTCTCAGTCCTGGCTGCACATGCTCAGACATCACCTCTTCTCTCTGGCAGATACAATTAGTCTAGTCCCTGCTTAGTAATCACACACAATCACTGCTGAGTCATTCTACTCCCGTCCCCTGTACTCCTTAGTAATCACACAAACTCACTGCTGAGCAAGTGTCCAACCCCAAGTACGGTCATTCTACTCCCGTCCTCTGTACTCCTTAGTAATCACACAAACTCACTGCTGAGCAAGTGTTCAACCCCAGGTGCTGTCATGCTACTCCTGTCCTCTGTACTCCTTAGTAATCACACAAACTCACTGCTGAGCGAGTGTCCAACCCCAAGTACGGTCATTCTACTTCTGTCCTATGTACTCCTTAGTAATCACACACACTCACAGCTAAGTGTTGAACCCCAGGTGCTGTCATTCTACTGGTGTTCTCTGTACTATTTAGTCAAAAAGTGCAAATAGTTTCTCATCGTGCTGTTTTTGGCATTTTTTACATCCACACACAAAAAAAACCCCTCAATTGGGTATGTGCATTGAGGGAAAAAAAAACCTATGTATTTGGTTCCTGCAGGAATTTGAACCTAGGACCCCTATGCTGAAAGTCAGAAGTGCTAACCACTCTGATATATTGTAGCTACTGATAGTGTTTGGTTTTTTTTGACTAGCGTGTGCACACTGTGGGGAAAAGCATGGTGAGGTCAAGCCTGCTTTGTCACATGATATGCAGTTCAAACAAATCATACATGCCCCCTTTCCAATACACTGAAAGCTGAAGAGAGGAAAGCAGGGCATGAAATGCCGTTGTGGTAGAACCCCTTTAATGCAGTGTGTTCCTAAGCCTATGTTCACACATCAGACTTCTCCTATGTGACGTGAAACAGGATCTTTGCTTTACATATGCAGCATTCGACTCTGATCGGGACACGGGTTAGCCCTGTTGCAATGGGGCTACCCCGAGTCACCCCTGCAGAATTTGAGGAGATCCACTCGAAAGAATGGACATCTCGAAATCCATGATATGGAAAATCCGTGCAGAAGTTCGCTGTGACCACTCAGATGAATGACAGTCGGTTTACACAAGTATTTTAACAAATAATCCGCGTCTAATTCCTTGTTATTCCCTTCCTGGTCATAATAATATGGCTTAGTTTGACACCTCTTCACTATCAAAGAGCCACAACTTTTTTTTATTTTTACATCTACATAGACATCTGAGGGCGAACGAGGCTGTCTGTGCTGCTGGTCCTGCTGGGAACGACCGTGTGGATTTTCTACGCAAAAATCCCAGAAAAATGGGACATTATTTAATCAAAAACACAAAACGGGCCTTAATTACAGCTCAATGGCTGAACTAAAGACTGAACCCAGTAGGAGGAAACACAGGACCCAGTGCTCCTTGGGAAAGATAAACAGGTGCAGGTAATTGCTGAGCAGTAGCTCCCACACTCCACCACTAGGGGGACAATTGGATGATAAAAAAAAACTGCACATTGAATTGATACCTGTTCACACGAGTATGCAAAAAAGCCACAGTATAATACATGGGGAGGTTGCACAAATGCAAAAATACCGATAATACAACCACTCAAACGCCTTCTATGTATGAGGGGGGGGTGGTTGCTGGTATTATAATTATTGCCTCAAATTTCTGCCTTGGATTTCACATCGGAGTTTTCCAGTAAAAAACCAACGTGTTAACAAAACCTGATTAGAATGTCTACTAAAAACCTTCTATTCAGAATTGTAGATTTTGCTTAGCAGCAGTAGATCAAGCCGTGCAGCAGGTGGATGGGCGGCCATGCCCGAGTCTCAAAGGCCTCTGCCTTTGCATTGTTTGATCATTACACAGGCCATTGTTGCCAAAGGATGCAGTGGTGCGGAGGGCTAGCCTCCAGTTATTGGCTGGATGAACCCCCCGGGGTGCACAGACAATGGCGCCGAACAATGGCCCCATAGTGCTTTCAATGTCCATATAACTTGCACAGCTGTAAGCATTTCTGACGTTGGTCCCATCACCTGACTATAATGAGAACAATACCAGAGTGTCACACTATATGGGCACTACTATACATTGTGGCATTCAAAGCTTACCACCCTGTAGTATAAGAAAATAGCGCCATAGAATAATCTGGACTGCATTAATTAATTGTGCCATAAAGTGCACAAGTAATACTGTCATAAGTAACACAGAAGGGTCTGGCCAATGAGGTGCTACCCACCTAGAGGAGGAGGCATTAACATTTGGATAATGCGAAGGTTTCACTACTTACAATACAATAATAATTGGCTAAAGGAAGATCATTGTATGAGGAGACCCTAACTCTATGGAAAACTGGGGATCGGTTCCAAAGCCCCAAAATGTCCCCAACATAATGCAACATGGAGATGAAAGAAAATGCAGCAGCTACTGAGCCAGATAAAGCGCGTCCTTCCATATAACATCAGAGAGAGCTGCTGGAATCTGGAAATCATTCTCTATGATGATGACAGAAGCTTCTAGGGTCATGGACTTTATACACACTAGAAAATGGGGCCTTCACGTGGGGCACAAAGGAGCTGATCATCCTGGCACATGTAAGAGCAGTACAGGACATGTAGTACCGCACTGCACTGTAGAGAGGCGCTATAGACCACCAATCACTGCATGCACCTCACTAATACATGTAAGAGCAGTGCAAGACATGTAGTACCACACTGTACTGTAGAGAGGAGTTATAGACCCCCAATCACTGCATGCAGCTCACTGATACATGTAAGAGCATTACAGGACGTGTAGTACCGCACTGTACTGTAGAGAGGTGCTATAGACCACCAATCACTGCATGTACCTCACTAATATATGTAAGAGCAGTACAGGACATGTAGTACTATACTGTACTGTAGAGAGGTGCTATAGACCCCCAATCACTGCATGCACCTCACTGATACATGTAAGAGCATTACAGGACATGTAGTACCACACTGTACTGTAGAGAGGTGCTATAGACCACCAATCACTGCATGTACCTCACTAATACATGTAAGAGCAGTACAGGACATGTAGTACCGCACTGTACTGTAGAGAGGCGCTATAGACCGCCAATCACTGCATCCACCTTACTGATACATGTAAGAGCAGTACAGGACATGTAGTACCGCACTGTACTGTAGAGAGGCGCTATAGATCTCCAATCACTGCATGCACCTCACTAATACATGTAAGAGCAGTACAGGACATGTAGTACTGCACTGTACTGTAGAGAGGTGCTATAGATCCCAATCACTGCATGCACCTCACTAATACATGTAAGAGCAGTACAGGACATGTAGTACCGCACTGTACTGTAGAGAGGCGCTATAGACCACCAATCACTGCATGCATCTCACTAATACATGTAAGAGCAGTACAGGACATGTAGTACCGCACTGTACTGTAGAGAGGAGCTATAGACCACCAATCACTGCCTGCACCTCACTAATACATGTAAGAGCAGTACAGGACATGTAGTACCACAATGTACTGTAGAGAGGCGCTATAGACCACCAATCACTGCATGTACCTCACTAATACATGTAAGAGCAGTACAGGACATGTAGTACCGCACTGTACTGTAGAGAGGCGCTATAGATCTCCAATCACTGCATGCACCTCACTAATACATGTAAGACTAGTACAGGATATTTAGTACCACAATGTACTGTAGAGAGGCGCTATAGATCGCCAATTACTGCATGCACCTCACTAATACATGTAAGAGCAGTACAGGACATATAGTACTGCACTGTACTGGAGAGAGGCACTATAGACCGCCAATCACTGCATGCACTGCACTAATACATGTAAGAGCAGTACAGGACATGTAGTACCACACTGTACTGTAGAGAGGCGCTATAGACCACCAATCACTGCATGCACCTCACTAATACATGTAAGAGCTGTACAGGACATGTAGTACAGCACTGTACTGTAGAGAGGAGCTACAGACCCCCAATCACTGCATGCACCTCACTAATTCATGTAAGAGCAGTACAGGACATGTAGTACCGCACTGTACTGTAGAGAGGCGCTATAGACCGCCAATCACTGCCTGCACCTCACTAATACATGTAAGAGCAGTACAGGACATGTAGTACCGCACTGTACTGTAGAGAGGAGCTATAGACCACTAATCATTGCATGCACCTCACTAATACATGTAAGAGCAGTACAGGACGTGTAGTACCGCACAGTACTGTAGAGAGGCGCTATAGACCGCCAATCACTGCATGCACTACACTTATCCAGAGGTAATTGGTTGGATCTTCCATCACATGAGCTGCAGATCGCAGTGTAGTACCGCACTGTACTGTAGAGAGGCGCTATAGACCGCCAATCACTGCCTGCACCTCACTAATACATGTAAGAGCAGTACAGGACATGTAGTACCGCACTGTACTGTAGAGAGGAGCTATAGACCACTAATCACTGCATGCGCCTCACTAATACATGTAAGAGCAGTACAGGACGTGTAGTACCGCACAGTACTGTAGAGAGGCGCTATAGACTGGGACATTATATGGGGAGGCGGCTACAAGATACAATGTCCCAGGAAAGAGCATTGTCTGCTGGAAACATCCTGAGGATATTGTTGAAGGATGTGTGTATGTGTGAGATGAGGAGTGGTGGCGGATACTAGCTGTAACTAACCTCCAACACCCCCTATGTATAGAGTGGGCTCAGTGAGTGAACGCTCCAATCCCGGCTGCTAGCTGTAACTAACCGCCAGCACCTCCCATGTATAGAGTGGGCTCAGTGAGTGAACGCTCCAATCCCGGCTGCCAGCTATAACTAACCGCCAGCACCTCCCATGTATAGAGTGGGCTCAGTGAGTGAGCGCTCCAATCCCGGCTGCCAGCTATAACTAACCACCCACACACCCCATCTAAAGAGCCGGATCAGTGAGTGAGCGCTCAAACCCCGGCTGCTAGTTGTAATTAACTGCCAGCACCTCCCATGTATAGAGTGGGCTCAGTGAGTGAGTGCTCCAGTCCCGGCTGCTGGTGGTGAGTGCCAGCTGTAACTGGCCGTCTGCACCCCCTGTGTATGGTGTGGGCTCAGTGAGTGAGCGCTCCAATCCTGCCTGCTGGTGACTGGTGCCAGCTGTAACTAACCGTTGGCAAATCCCGTGTATGGAGTGGGCTCAGGGAGTGAGCGCTCCAATCCTTGTTGCTGGTGGTGGGTACCAGCTGTAACTAACCATCTGCACCCCTTGTGTATGGAGTGGGCTCAGTGAGTGAGCGCTCCAATCCTTGTTGCTGGTGGTGGGTACCAGCTGTAACTAACCATCTGCACCCTTGTGTATAGAGTGGGCTCAGTGAGTGAGCGCTCCAATCCTTGTTGCTGGTGGTGGGTACCAGCTGTAACTAACCATCTGCACCCCCTGTGTATGGAGTGGGCTCAGTAAGCATGCCTCCCAACTTTTAGAATTTGCAAAGAGGGACACATCAGGCCAAGCCTCCAACCACACCCAAACATGTGACATCACAAAAAGGCACGCCTCTAACCACACCCAAAAACGTACATGCCATCTTTTTAGATTGCCAAAAAGGGAGACATTTTCAGGATTGTATTGTATCCAATGATGAAATATTAAGTAAGTTGTTATGTAATATATAGTGAGGAAGCAATCAGATACTTTTTAAAACAAAATAGTCAGTTTATTGATGCAAATCTGCTTCCCAAATGAAAAAGAGGGACATTTATAGAGCTCAGAGGGACAAGGGTTAAAAATAGAGACTGTCCCTCCAAAATAGGGACACTTGGGAGGTATGCAGTAAGTGATAGCTCCAATCCCTGTTGCTGGTGGTGGGTGCCAGCTGTAACTGACCGTCGACACCCCCCATGTATGGAGTGGGCGCAGTGAGTGAGCGCTCCAGTCCCGGCTGCTAGCTGTAACTAACCGCCAGCACCTCCCATGTATAGAGTGGGGTCAGTGAGTGAGCGCTCCAATCCCGGCTGCCAGCTATAACTAACCGCCAGCACCTCCCATGCATGGAGTGGGGTCAGTGAGTGAGCGCTCCAATCCCAGCTGCTAGCTGTAACTAACCACCAGCACCTCCCATGTATGGAGTGGGGTCAGTGAGTGAGCGCTCCAATCCCGGCTGCTAGCTGTAACTAACCGCCAGCACCTCCCATGTATAGAGTGGGCTCAGTGAGTTAGCGCTCCAATCCCGGCTGCTAGCTGTAACTAACCACCAGCACCTCCCATGCATGGAGTGGGGTCAGTGAGTGAGCGCTCCAATCCCATCTGCTAGCTGTATCTTACCACCAGCACCTCCCATGCATGGAGTGGGGTCAGTGAGTGAGCGCTCCAATCCCAGCTGCTAGCTGTAACTAACCGCCAGCACCTCCCATTATGTATATAGAGCTGTGCTGGCGCATCCCCGTTGATGGCGTGTGAACGCTCCAATCCCAGCTGCTAGCTGTAACTAACCGCCAGCACCTCCCATGTATAGAGGGGGCTCAGTGAGTGAGCGCTCCAGTCCCGGCTGCTGGTGGCGGGTGCCAGCTGTAACTCACCACTGGTCCCCACTGTGTACGGGGCAGGCTCGGCCTTTGCGCCCGCTCTCTACTCCCTTAGCGCTGTCTGGATGTCCCGGTCCACCCATATCTGCTAAGGGGTTCAAATGATGGAAATCTTTAAAGTGAATAAGTGACCTCTCGGATCCGTCCACTATAAATGGAAGCCATGAAACGAACAGACCCCGACCAAAAATATAGCACAAAACCTGGGCTCATTCCCCTTCTCTGTAACTGGGTAATGCAATCTATGGACTCCAGCTGCCGCAGCCCAGTGTGACCAGCAGCAGGAGGAGGAATGTTTACTGGGAACAGCGAGCAGCAATTTGTCTGTGACGTTACAGCAGCGATAGGAGTCCTCCCTCTGACTGACTCCTGTACGACTGACTGTCATATGGGTATAGAGGAGGCGCCTGTTAGGCAAAGGTCACACTTTGCATTACTAAATATTTCTTTCTGCTCCTGCCGAAGAAAACCTGCAATGTCCACAATCTGCATTGTAGCCGCACATCCTATGGTTGAATAAAACTCCACTGGCTGCGGCGATCACATAACGTCCACTGGACTTCATGGTATTGTGTATGGATGGGGTAAGAAAGGGAAACCCCTCCCTCTAAAACCACTTAGATGCAATGGTCTCTATTCACTGTGACATCTAAGGGGTGAAACAGCTCACATCTGATGTCCGTCCTCTCTTTGCCATTAGGGCAGAGCCCTGGCTGTCACACAGTGCACATATGCCAGCTCATTTTTGCATCTCCAAAAAAAAGATGTATTGTGAGCCTTAAAGGGGGTGTATCATTACATTAAATGGTCTTCAGAATAAGGGGACAGTGAAAACAGACAACTTTGCATGTCATTAGCAAAACTGTCTTGTTTTCACAGTTGTCCTTATCTTTCTTTTCTGTAAACACTGTTCTACAGTGCCGGTCGGATTCCACCTCCTTGCATTTCACTGGCTGCCGGCTCTACTAATTTACATTCTGTCTGGCCCCGGTCGTATTCACGGGAGCGTGCATTCCTGCCTCTCTCACTCAGAGTAAGGGACCGGCCCCAATTTCACTCTGCACTGTTTGGCCCCCGGTCGTATTCACGGGAGCGTGCATTCCTGCCTCTCTCACTCAGAGTAAGGGACCGGCCCCAATTTCACTCTGCACTGTTTGGCCCCCGGTCGTATTCACGGGAGCGTGCATTAATGCCTCTCTCACTCAGAGTAAGGGACCGGCCCCAATTTCACTCTGCACTGTTTGTCCCCCGGTTGTATTCACGGGAGCGCGCATTCCTGCCTCTCTCACTCAGAGTAAGGGACCGCCCCCCAGTCTTTCAACGGCTTTTCCCCTACTGTTTGGCCCCCCCTGGTTTTCAGTTATTCACGGGAGCGTGCATTCCTGCCTCTCTCACTCAGAGTAAGGGACCGGCCCCAATTTCACGCTGCACTGTTTGGCCCCCGGTCGTATTCACGGGAGCGTGCATTCCTGCCTCTCTCACTCAGAGTAAGGGACCGGCCCCATTTTCACTCTGCACAGCCAACAGCTCCACAGTAGCACTGCAGCTGCTTCTACAATCGGAAAACAGCAGAATTGTGCCTCTGTGCCTAAATTCTCCTGCCGTACATTCCTGCCTTTCTCACTCAGAAAAAGGGGCCGTTAACATTTCACTCTGCACAGCCAACAGCATTAAAGGGGTTTTGCCAGGACGTGCCTTATCTGCTAAGAAGCTAATGTAAACAAGCCATGCTGAGCTAAGAGAGCGAAAGACACAGCCAGAGCACAGAGCCATGCATAAGGGAACGTGTGAAATGTTCACTCAAATAATCAAACTACAACTAGTAGATTCTGTATACAAAAGACAACAGCTTTTCTCCACAGCAGCTTGAAAGCTTCTTCATGTTCTCTGTCATCAGATAAAGCAGGGATCTACTCAGATAATCACACTACACCTAGTAGATTCTGTATTCAAAAAACAACATATTTCTACCCGGTGCCTTGAAAGCTTCTTCAGCTCCCTCTCATCAGATAAGAAGTGTTCTCTGCACAAGCCCGCCAGTCAGCAGCTCTTGTCAGGTCGTATCTAATAGAAGCTTTCAAGTAACTAAGGGCAGGTAAGGCAGCCTGTAGCTCTCTCAGACTGCAATTTTTGTAATCACATATATTTAGAAAAGTGATTAAATACCCATTTTGGAGGATCCCACGTCAACATTAGATCGTGGCAAAATCCCTTTAACACTGCTGCTGCTTTTACATTCAGAAAACAGAAGAATTGTGCCTCGGTGCCTAAGATCTGTGCTACTCTGGATAAGTTCATAGAAGACTGAATGCAGGCCTGTGGTATGTAAACAGCTCTTACAAAATCAGACTGCATAGGGAGAGCAACAACAGTGACATGTGGACATAGACTCGGAGCGAGCATGAACAGTGACGGGGGGATGATGTCACCCCCCTTCAGTTAAGAAACACCCAGCAGGGAGGGGAAGAAACGCCCCTGAATCTGAAGAGCTGAGAGTACAATG
Organism: Phyllomedusa bahiana; assembly: GCA_025379985.1. Taxonomy (NCBI): domain Eukaryota; kingdom Metazoa; phylum Chordata; class Amphibia; order Anura; family Hylidae; genus Phyllomedusa; species Phyllomedusa bahiana. Next base: position 25,428 of record JAODAL010027956.1, on the reverse strand, counting down.
AAACAGACGAACTAATGAAGTGATACATCCCCTTTAAGGATGGTCCCATTCACCATACCATAGAATGTACTGGAGATCCCCAGGGTTTTACATGAAAAAAATGCAATAGCGCCATATTGGTGGGGAGGGAGAGTGTTGGTTTCTATAGACTTCGCCGTGCAGTATACATGACATGTTATCTTTATTCCACAGTCCGGTTCGATTGCAGCGATACCACATTTTACAGTTTTATGTTTTATTTTTTACCTGTGCATTACAGCGCCATTTTCTGAGACCGACAATGATTTATTTAACTGTCTCTGGACCTCCACAGTGACTTGTTTTTTTTTTTTTTCATTTTTTTTTTTTTTGCAGTCTTTTTTATAGTTTTCATTGTGTCATATGATATATGTGTCATTTCGATCACTTTTTATTTAATTTTTTCAAGCAGGGAAGTGACCCAAAAAAATGCAGTTTTGCCATTGAGTATTTTTGTTCACTGTTTTGAACTTTTAAAAAAAAAAAAAAAAATTAAAATTTTTTTTTATTTTTTTTACTTGTACTATTAGTACATGAAAGCTACGTGCACACGGCAGAGGACAAAATCCGTCCATTATTTTACACTCGGTTTTTATTTTTTGTCCCGGGTTTTTGCTGAGGTTTTCAGATTTCGGCCGTCCCGTTGAATTGACCGGTACTATAATCCGCCATCTTCAAGTGACATATGACAGGTTATAGAACGTGTTCTAGGCTTTCGGAGTTGATTTGAATTTGAAATCCGATCTCAGAAAATTTGCGCTGTGCAGACTACAGTTTGGATTTTCTATTGAGGTCTATGGGGATGATTTACAGTCAAATTTTTGTGGATTATAAATACCGAATCCGCTTAAAATCCGACAGTAAATCACTGCTGTGTAGACATATGTTCATACGGCTTATTTGGACGCTGTTTTCGAAGTGGATTTCAGAGCGTTTCCGCTCCCAAAATAGCGTCAAAACCTTGCCTGATATTTACTATTTTGCCATAGGCAAATTTAAACTCTATCAGTTCTCTATCTGTAAAACACTAAAACTTAACTTTTATTATATATAACTCTTAACCTCTATACACACTATTTAAAAACCTGATCTCTCACCTCATCATTTAACCCTTTTTGCTTCTGAAAGAGGGAATAACTCCCTTTCTATTATCAAGTCTGGTGGAGCACCACCTATTAACAGGAGAGCCTTATATCTATAGCAAAGTACTAACTCCAGTAAGGGATCCCAAGCCTAGGGAACGAATGCCCAGGTGGTAGGCTTGGGATCCCTTACTGAAGCTAGTACTTTGCTATAGATATAAGGCTCTCCTGTTAATAGGTGGTGCTCCACCAGACTTGATAATAGAAAGGGAGTTATTCCCTCTTTCAGAAGCAAAAAGGGTTAAATGATGAGGTGAGAGATCAGGTTTTTAAATAGTGTGTATAGAGGTTAAGAGTTATATATAATAAAAGTTACGTTTTAGTGTTTTACAGATAGAGAACTGATAGAGTTTAAGTTTGCCTACGGCAAAATAGTAAATATAGTGATCAAAAGTCACTCTCTGTTCTCTTGCGAGATTCCCAATTTTTTGGAGATTATGTGAAAACCTCGCCTGAAACGCGCTTCTTCAGAAGAGGTTTTAGACGCGTTTTTCGGTGCATTACTGGACAAGGTTTTCAACATTGTTTTCACCCATATAAATTAATAGCCAGGGCAAAAACCGCGCTGAAAAACACTCCAAAAACACGTCAAAAACGTAAACTCCGCTTCAAGAATTGACATGACACTTCTTTCTCAACGCCCAAAACAGCTTCCAAAGAAGGGCAGAAAAACCTTGTTGTTTGTGAACTACAAACGCTGTTTTACATAGGAATCAATTAAATGAACTGGGGGCGTTTGGGACACTGTTTTGGGTGCGGAAACGCTCTGAAAACCACATCCAAAACAGCGTCCAAATAAGCCGAGTGAACATACCCATAGCCTTAGTCCTCCTAGGGAATTTGACCACAAGGGTGTGTGATCGCTTGCACACTGTTCTGCTATACATTAGTATGGTAGAATAGCAAAGCGAAACAGAAAGCTCAATCAAAGGTGAAGATGCCAGCGGATACGATCTTCAAACGGCTTTTATACATATATTCACAGGTTTACGGGAAAAGTGCAGTATAACAGATGTGCGCTGACGCGTTTCAGACCCTTGAAAGCCGGGTCCTGATCAAGCACCAGTGGATGATGTAGCCTATTAGGGGGGAAAAGGGCATTATCTAAAACACCCCTAACTGCTTAGAGAGACCCCGTGGGGGGTATGCATCTTGGGCTTTGGTTTTTGGGTTGTGTTTTTTAAATCTTCCTAAGGGGACGGCAGTGCACTTCTTCCGGGTTTGGTCAAAGGAACTTTGTTGGAGTTTACCACCCTCTCTCTTTAACAGGAAGGGTCCTCCCCTCGGAAATCGGGGGGAAAAGTGTTTTAATTTCCCCTTTGCTTTTTATCCCCCTCGCCCTCCCCCTATTACTTTGCCTCAAACCCCAAGTAATTACGGGGAGGGCTTGGATTCACAAGGTGATTTTGCCGCTGTTTTATAAATGGTTTTCTGAGAGTTTCTGCTCCCAAAACAGCATCAAAACCTCGCCTGAAACGTGCTTCTTCAGAACTACAGCGTTGTTTTACATAGGAATCAATGACGCTGGGACGCTGTTTTGGGTGCGGAAACGCTCCGAAAACCACATCCAAAACAGCGTCCAAATAAGCCAAGTGAACATACCCATAACCTCCTAGGGTGTGTGATATCTTGCACACTGTTCTGCTATACATTAGTATGGTAGAATAGCGTTCTAATATGGCTCTCCTATTAGGGTATGTTCACACGGCTGATTTTGGCGCGGTTTTCGAAGCGGTTTTCAGAGCGTTTCCGCTCCCAAAACAGCATCAAAACCTCACCTGAAATACGCTTTTTCAGAAGAAGCTTTAGAGGCATTTCTTGGCGCGTTTTTGATACGTTTTTGGGCGATGTTTTGAACACTGTTTTCACCCATAGAGGTCAAAAACCGCGTCGAAAAATGCTCCGAAAACCGCGCCTAAAACACTCATCGTGTGTGAACTAAAATGCTGTTTTACATAGGAATTAATGAAAATGAACTGGGGGCGTTTGGGATTCTCTTTTGGGAGTAGAAATGCTCTAAAAACCGCTCCGAAAACAGCGTCAAAATCAGCCGTGTGAACATAACCTTGCACTCTGCTTAGGCGGTACTAAATTGCCAGCCATAGAGGTCTTGGCCCTTGGCTGAATTGACAACCAATGACACCCACAGTCGCGCTGTGGGGAGGAGGTGGGGGAAAGGGAGAAACATATAATGGCACCCTTTTCTAATGGATAAATTGCGAGGATGGGACTTGTCTCCAATCCCGGCCATTAGTGGTGGATGTCAGCCAGAGCAGTCTTAAAAGCATTATGGACCCCTAGGCATTGCACTGCAGCGGGCCCTGTCCAAATACATGACATCACACTATGCCATCCCCTTACACACCCATATTATCACGCCACTTATGTCTGGACACCAGCATCCTGCAGCCTACAAGACTAATTGGCAAAGCAGGGAGCCTTTGGCTCCCTTCTCCACCATGGTTTTTATTTGTTTGCACATCCTAAAAACACACAAAGCTCTAAGTAAGAAAAGACAACCATGGGATTGTGAGTATATTTCTTGTATTCCTGGGACAAGCATACCCTACCTGGGACCCCCTTACTTGTGGGGCCCCCGGGCAACTGCCTAGTGTGCCCATTGGAAAAGATGGCCCTGGTGTCAGCTTGATTTAACATCCACTGGGTATGGAGCCGGCTCAGCGAGTGAGCCCCCCTCTGAACTCCCTTTCCAAAATGAGGACCTAAATGTACGTCAAATAGTGGCAAGGGGTTAATGGGGCTTGCAGAAATCCATGCAAAAACGACCCCTTACACATGTATGGACTGGATTGTTCATTCCCAGAACTCTCTGCAATGAATCTGCTGCGTGTGAATAAGCCCTTAGGGAGGCTGAAGTAATTAGAAAATTCCAAGTTGGTGTTTCAATTGTCGGTTTTGGCTCAGTTATCTTAGGGCGCTGGGGTGCGACTATGCTTTGTGCATGACCAGAATGGAAAAGACAGGGGAACAGAGTTCTGCTGTTAGAAATCGTGCAGGTCTTACATTCGGGGTACAAAGCCCCCTGTTGTTCTTATGTATCCTCTGAATGTCCATGTGTTCAATGCTCTTAAAAAAACACTTCTAGCCTTGAAACCCCTTGCGGATCTGACCCAGGACCTTCTCCCTTCTCCTAGGTACCACTTTGAATACCTGCAGCTTCGGCACTTCTTTGCCTCTGTCATCGTGAAGAGGGTCTCTCTTCGAGAACTCTCACCGTTTGAGAGACTATGTGTTGCCCCGACGCTCCCCAGGCACCTGATCTCCTTGATCTATCAGTGGCTGACCTCCTCCTCTTGTCAGGATCTCCCTCATTACTGTAAGGCTTGGGAGAAAGAGCTTCGGAGGACTTTCACTGTTGAACAATGGAGAAAGTGTTTTTATCTCACTCATAAAGCAGTGATAGCCTGCAAAGCGCAGGAAACAAGCTTTAAGATACTTTCCAGGTGGTACAGAGTGCCGACGCTGCTTCATAAGTGGTATCCCAATGTCCCAGACACCTGCTGGAGGTGCAATCAGGAGGCGGGGTCCATGTCCCATATATGGTGGGGTTGCCAGGCCTTACGGCCCTTTTGGAAAAGGGTCCTTCAGGCCATCTCGGATTGCTGCGAGGTTTCCATCCCGGACCGCCCAGAAGCGGTTCTTTTATTTATGGCCCCTTTTTCGCAATCCTCTTATAAAAAATCTTTGATAAGACATCTCTTACAGGCGGCAAAGACGGTAATCCCCCGTCGCTGGCGTCAATCTGTTCCCCCGTCCATCGCTGAATGGGTGGAGGAGGTATCCTCTACTTACTGTATGGAGGAGATGATCGCCCACTCCCCCGAGGAGGTGATTAAAGTACTGCACACTTGGAGGCCGTGGACCCAGTATCAGTCCTCCAGGGAATTTCGGGCCCTCTTGGGAAAATGATATGGGGTTCCGGACGTAGTTGTTGGGCCCTTGGCGTTTGAAGCTTCCATTGGGAGGGATCCTCCCGTTTTGTTGCTTTTCCCTTGACGTTTGGTGTCTCCCCGGGGTTCGGTGGTGAGGACTCCCTTTTCCCTTTCCTCTTCTTCCTTTCTTTTTTCCCCCCCTGTTAAATATATTGGAGTATCAGGACCTATAGGTTAATCAATGTCTTGACTCATTGTCCACTGGTGGGTGGGGAGTCTGGATGGCTCCGCCTCTCGGCAGTGGGCGCGCATCATGCTTTGTACGCTGACCTGTCACTCTAGGTCGTAGTATTGAAGGCCTATTTGATGTTTTGATTACTTACTCACTGGACTCTCGTACTTATATAGTAGTGCCTTTGTTCATTTTTTGCGTGCCTGTTTTTATATGTTTATGTATAAAATTGTTCCAATACAAACCTATTATAAGTAAAAAACACTTCTAGCACTTTGATTTTTATTAGCTGGAATCCCTCTACTTGTACAAGAGGATCAGGGTGGTCAAACTGAGCTACTGAGCATGTGCGACCGCTGGCACTGGACAAGAGGTGGACGTTCTGTGAGAGATTGATTCAAGAACAGGTGGAACTATAACAAATATACAGTATAACCCCAATACATACACGCAAAAGTTAAAGGGGTTGTCTCACTACAGGGATTGCTGCTTTTTATGTTAAAAGTCTTGCAAAAACAAGTAACTTTGCAGTATGTGTCCATTAACAGTGTCCTACCTATTCCTAGATATCCCCTCTTGTATGGGCTGCATTAGCTCCTCAGGTCGCTATAGCTACAGACCTGTTCGATCTCTCCTGATAGGCTGCCAGCACTGGTTGCTATAGCTACAGACCTGTTCGATCTCTCCTGATAGGCTGACAGCACTGGTTGCTATAGCTACAGACCAGTTCGATCTACCCTTATAGGCTGCCAGCACTGGTTACTATAGCTACAGACCTGTTCGATCTCTCCGATAGGCTGCCAGCACTGGTTGCTATAGCTACAGACCTGTTCGATTTTTCCTGGTAGGCTGCCAGCACAGGTTGCTATATCTACAGACCTGGTCGTTGTCTCCTGATAGGCTGCCAGCACGGGTTGCTCTAGCTACAGACCTGTTCGATTTTTCCTGGTAGGCTGCCAGCACTGGTTGCTATAGCTACAGACCTGTTCGATCTCTCCTGATAGGCTGCCAGCACTGGTTGCTATAGCTACAGACCTGATGGATTGATCCTGATAGGCTACCAGCGCTGGTCGCTATAGCTACAGACCTGTTCGATCTCTCCTGATAGGCTGCCAGCACTGGTTGCTATAGCTACAGACCTGTTCGATCTCTCCTGATAGGCTGCCAGCACTGGTTGCTATAGCTACAGACCTGTTCGATCTCCCCTGATAGGCTGCCAGCACTGGTTGCTATAGCTACAGACCTGGAGTCCTCAGCAAGTCATCACTACAGGCCGGAAGCAGCCAGTAAAGCCAGTAAACACACCCCTGAATTCACAAATGGAACTGAGAAAACAGGACTGAGGTGAGATGAATCAATGTAGTGAGACGACCCCTTTCATATTTATTCTGGGTACAACCACTTTACTAAGTATTATCATTGGTGGCCGCGATGTTGATAGAGAAGAAAGAAATTTATTGTCTATTTCTGTAATAGAAGGCTTTTTTTTGGGTGAGGAGGGACAATTGTTTAGATATTTTTTTTTTACTTAAGCAATGAAACTAAGTCCATAGACTTGTTTATAAAGATGCATAAAAAAGACAAATCCAGCCTCGCATTGAAGACTCCTTTCTTGTCCTCCCCCCACTCCAGGTGTAGTTTCAGCCTTACCTGTGTTCTTCTCACCTCACCTCTTTTTTACTGTCTCCAGTGATTTATCTCAATCACAGACCAAATTATGTTCAGTTTCATTTTACTTGTTCAATACTTTTACAAGGACACAGAAAGCTTTATCACTGAACGCCGAGGGGATATACTATCTGAATGTGGGGTAGGTTTATGTCATCAGCTGCACATTATCTTGGTTGATTTATTATTAACTTTCTCTTTATTATATAAATTTTGTATTGTATATGGATACATATTCATATTCACTGGATACATGAGATTATAATAGCACTTGATCATGTTTGTCACTTGTGTATTTAATCATATTTATTACAACAATTCTGTTTTTCACTAATTATACTCTGATGAGATTATTACACCTTGGTATATATTGATATGTTTATCCTGAACACATTGCTTGAAAATGGCCCCATTGTGGGGTTGAAACGTTGCATGTATGGACTTAGGTGATTAAAATCACTTTATTTTGCATTTTTTGGTTGTGCTGCTCTCTTCTGTTTTTTCATAGTTTGGAGGATTTGGGTCATACTTCTTGAGCTTTGCACACCACTATTTTTCTATGTTTTTTGGCTGTACTGTACCCTTTGCCTTTTTTCTTTTTTGATCACTCAATGAGGCACATAATCTTTGTTGTTACATTGAAAAACCCACTGAATAAATTATAAGGCCTTCACAGCTGTGTTGGGATATGTTCACACGGCGAATTGTGGCGCGTACAGTACGTGCTGCAATACACCGACCGTCTTAGAAGTACGTACTGGCCAGAGTGTACTTCTAAACATAGGTGTAACTTTAGGGGGGTATGGAGGGGACTGGTCCCCCCCCCCACTTTTTTCAGGGTGGGGGACGGTCCACCCCACTTTTTAGCCACTTCAATAAAAAATAATCCATATGAAAGCATGAGAATATGGTAAGTGGGGAGAGCAGAGCACAGAGGAGGAAGAAGTGAACCCTTTGCCTCCGATATTTCTGTGCATCTTGGGGGGACAGAGTCTGCAGCAGCCTCAAGTGTCAGTACAGAGTGAGAGCAGTGCTGATTGGTAGCGCAGGAGTCAGCAGGGGCTGCGTCACCAATCAGAACGCTGTTCACAGTCCAGCACACTCTGTATCTGTATCTTTCTCTCCTATTGTGTACCACTTCCCATATGCTCAACCCTCATCAGAGAAGAAGAGAAGCTCTTGCCGAATGTTAACTGCACCAGACTACAGGAGACAGGTAAGGAGGGGACAAGGGTGCTAGATGTTGTGTGTGCATGTGAGTAGGGTATGTACTGTATATGTGAGATGTATATATACTGTATATCCATGTGTCTAGTCATGTCACGTCTTCCCTGCACTTACGCGCTGGGGAAAATTAAAGTGAATGGGGCCGGCACCGCAGCATTTTAGAAGTATGGACTGGCCAGCACATACTTCTAAAACACCCAGTATATAGCATAGAGCGCACAGTACGCCCCGCTATGCACCATGTGGGTACATTCATGCAGAAGATATGAATGCTGATTCAGTGCTGGATCTGCCTCAGAACCGCCGTCCAATCCGACAGGAAACTGATTTATCTTATATCCTATGTAAAATCAGTGTCGTTGTTTAGATGACACTGATTTTACTTGAGTATTTTTGGCGCGTACGGTCAGCGCCTACACAGAATTCTTCAAGGTTTTTTATGCACTAACAGCACTAATGGATAGGAGCCAGAAATCTGCCTCGGGCAGTCCGGGTCATTTGCTCGTCGGAATTCTGCATTTGCAAATGCCGAATTTCCAACAAGCAAACTACACTGTCAGTGCTGAAAAACTGTCATGTGAACTCACCCTAAGGGCTTGTTCACACGACGTTTTTGTGATCCGTTTTATGGATCCGCAAAACGGATCTAACAATTGTCAGTGTGATTAACATTGCTTTCAATGGCAAAAGAGTGTGGTGCCAGCGCAGTCGAACAGAGTGTGGTGCCGGCGCAATCGAGCAGAGTGTGGTGCCGATGCAGTCGAGCAGAGTGTGCTGCCGGTGCAATCGAGCAGAGTGTGCTGCTGGCGCAGTCGAGCAGAGTGTGCTGCCGGCGCCGCCGCCGGGCTCGGGAGTTGATGAATGGAGACGGGCGCAGGGAGCTGATGAATGGAGACGGGCGCAGGGAGCTGGAGAGAGAGAGATCTAAAAACGGATCCGTAAAACGCAGGTAAAAAAAGCATGCAATACGGTTTCAAATAAAGTATCAACTGTTGCGTTTTCCGGAGGCGCTTTTCACTCCTCAAAAATGGATCCGTAAAAAGGATCCAAAACGTCGTGTGAACAAGCCCTAAGTGTGTAGTGTGTCTGTGTTCAATATATGTATATATACATACACAATTTCTGGGGTACCTTGTCTAATGTAGTCTCTGGGGTACTGTGTATAATATAATAAACTCTGGGCTATGGTGTAATATAATCTGTGTTGTACAGTGTGTAATGTAATTTCTGGGGTACGGTGAATAATGCAGTAATATCTGGGGTACGGTGTGTAAACTAATCTCTGGGGTACAATGGGTAATGTAATATCTGGTGAATGGTGTGTAATGTAGTAATTTCTGGGGTACAGTGTGTAATGTAATCTCTCGTGTATGGTTTGTAATGTAATCTATGGGGTACAGTGTGTAATGTAATATCTGGGATACAATGTGTAATGTAATCTCTGGGGTACAGTGTAATATAATCTGGGGTACAATGTGTAATGTAATCTCTGGAGTACAGTGAGTAATATATTCATTTCTAGGGTTCAGTGTGTAATATAATACATTTTTGAGGTACAGTGAATTATATTATTTCTTGAGTACAATGTCCAATTCATTTATAAGGTGCAGTTAGTAATGTCATTTCTGTGGCTCCCATGTGTAATTTAATTAATTTCTGGGGTGCAGTGAGTGATGTCATTTCTGGGGTATGGTATGCAATAAAATAAATTTTGGGGTACAGTATGTGGACATAAGTGACTCCTAGGGGTACAGCGAGATTGGGTTCTTTTATTTTCCTCATTCTATTGTGTGTATAACAAATTTAATAAAGTAGTGATTGGGGGAGGGGGAAAGGGGGTCAAGCGAAATTTGCTGCATTGCACAACATTTTTTATTTCCATCTAGAGGGGGAAATATTATAGGTGGCTGGATCGGCTTCATTGCCAGGGCTGCTTCTTAGTCCCAGTCCGGCTCTAAACTTCAGTAATTAGAGAGCCACTCATAACCTTATGGATTGCACCAAAAGTATTTGCCATAAGGACTCCGCCCAGACCTGCTGGGGGAGCTCACAGCGCTCCCTCAGACCTCCTAGCTGGGTTAGAGGGGGCTACTTCACTGCAGGGAGAGGAGGGGAGAGAAGGGAAAGGAAGGGAGGGGAAGTGAAAGGGAAGGCGAATGAAGGAGGAAGGGATAGGAATATAGGGGATGAGAGGGAAAATTGGTCCCCCCCACTTTTTGAACCAAAGTAACACCCCTGCTTCTAAAGCGTGGGGAGGTGGTGACTCTATTCATTTGCATTATCCCCTGAGCGTAAACGCCAGGAAGAAGTGACGTCACTTCTTTCACCCAGCGCTCAACACGTGTCGGAGAAGACAGAGAGTAATCATAGGACGTATTTCGGGGTGTACTGCAGCGCAATTATGCCCCAAAATACGTCCTGAAAGACGCCGTGTGACCATACCTCTGGAGTTTGCGTTCAGAGCCGCCATCGCAAAGATGGTGCCAGATCCTTTACACGAAAGACACCAACGGCACCTGACAGACCCTACTGACAACAATGGAGTCTGTTAGCTTTCCATCATGATGTCTGTCATTATAATGTAAACAATAGCGCTGCATGCGGCTCTTTTTTTCCATAACTTCAACGAATGCTAGAAATCTTCCTGCCATTTCGTCTTCTTCTGCCTACTAGATGTAATAAAGGGTGTGTGGACCAACTGCGTCACTGGCTGGGCCTGGTGAGAATAGGCTTGGACCATTAAAGGGAATGTGTCATCAAAAAATGACTTATTGTTTAACTCACGTTTTTATGTTAAAGCCATTTTTTTACGAATTTTTGGTTGTTTTTTTTATTTTCCATATCACTTTCAATATTTTTTGAATAATTTTTAAGTCCTGCAGTTTTCACTTTGGCCACTAGGCCTAATAATCGTCTGACACTTCCTTTTCTGTAGAAGGAGATTTTCAGTGTCTGCTCATTATCAGTAAAAGCAGGGTCAAACTGAAAGGAGACACCAATGTGTACAGATAACACCATACATGCCAACTCTCCCGTTTTTGGCGGGGGGGGGTCCCGCTATTTGGGGTCCCCTCCCACCCTCCCGGGGGAGTTGGCATTCCTCCCGCCGCCAGCAGGCGGCGGGGGTTCTTTAAATGGCCGCGGCGACAGAGTAGCGCTAGGGCGCTACTCTTGCGCCGCCGGGCCGCTCCTAAAGGCGGTTGAAGCGGCCGCTGCGCCCGCTTCATCCGCCCGGAGTCTCGCTGTGCAGGGAGGAGGCAGGAGGGATCGTTCCCCTCCTGCCTCCTCCCACTGTATGTTCGGCGCCGGTGTGTGCGCCGCACATACAGGTCAGCGGCGCAGGGGAAGTGACGCGCGGCTGCTCTCACTTCCCCCTGTGCCACTGAGCAGATCGTCCGGAGCGGCCGTGCTGCAGGAGCCTGGTAAGGTAAGTGGATTTTATTATTTTATTTTTATTAGCTATATGGGGGGCTCTGCCTGGCAACAAAGGGGGCACTACCCGGCAACAGAGGGGACATCTACCTCGCAACAGAGGGGGCATCTACCTGGCAACAGAGGGGACATCTACCTGGCAACAATGGGGGCACTACCTGGCAACAGAGGGGACATCTACCTGGCAACAATGGGGGCACTACCTGGCAACAGAGGGGGGCACTACCTGGCAACAGAGGGGGCACCACCTGGCAACAAAGGGGGCACTCCCGGGCAACAATGGGGGCACTACCTGGCAACAGAGGGGGCACTACCTGGCAACAGAGGGGGCACTACCTGGCAACAATGGGAGCACTACCTGGCAACACTGGGGGCACTACCTGGCAACAGAGGGGGCCTCTACCTGGCAACAGAGGGGGCACTACCTGGCAACAATGGGGGCACTACCTGGCAAACAATGGGGGCAATACCTGGCTAACAAAGGGGGGCACCTACCTGGGTAACAAAGGGGGGCACCTACCTGGCTACAGAGGGGGCATCTACTTGGCTACAAGGGGGCATCTACTTGGCTACAAGGGGGCATCTACTTGGCTACAAGGGGGCATCTACCTGCTTATGGGGGGTTACTACCTGGCTATAAGGGCATCTACCTGGCTTTCTTCCAAAGCCGTTATGCAGTTAGGTGGACTGGGTGTGGCTTTTTGAAGGGGTGTGGCATACCGACAAGATGGGCGTGTCCATGCAAATTTTTGCCACGGCACGCTACGCGCGCCGCCCACTAGAATCTCCTGCTTTTTCATTTTCAAAAGTTGGCAACTATGGATAACACAGAATCCACCAGTCACAAGAGGAGATGTCACAGCTCCCCCTCTCCCCTCCCTTCACAGTGAAAACTCTCATATAGACGTCTATGGGACGGAAACTGTCTTAAGAATCCTATGTGCATGAAGCTGCTGTAAAGTATCTCTCTGACTGCTGTTAAAGCAGTGCAAGCAAGAATGTCTTCCCCACAATCATATATAGACGGCCGAATTGAGAAATCTACAATCAGGAAATAAAAATGGCTGAGAGAATATGGATCAGGGGCTTGATTTAATAAGTAAAAAAAAAATAAATGGCGACATATTCCCTTTAAGGTAGTCACCAGGTGCCACTTCAGAGCAGTCCTCGAACCAGTGGCAGCTGACTGAGGGGCCAGAGACAAAGCACCGAGGTTAAAGCAGAGGCGTAGTCAGGCAATACGAGGTCAGGGCAGGCAGCACAAGTTCAAACAACATAGCTGAGGTCAGGAGCGGAGAGGTCAGACAAAACGATATAACAAGCCGAAGTCAGTACCAGGAGATCCCAGACACAAAACACCTTTGCTGGAGTCAAGAACTTTAGGACCTAAGCTCAGACAAGGTGTGAAACAAGAAGCTGCTTAATATACCCACTGGCTGCAGGGGATCGGCTGGGGAGGCCAGACACTGTTGGACATAATAAGGGTTATATCTCTCAAGAGTCTGGCCGCGCCTCCCTATAGGCAGGTGGAGACTATCTAGCAACAGCAAGGTGTAGCAGTGCTGGATGTGTTTGGAACATGGAAAGAAGCAGCTTCAGCGAGATTACCTAAGGCAGAGAACAGGTGCATGGTGAACGTGGTGATTAGGTTGGTACTTGGTGACCATGTGAGTTGCTGGCGTGACACTAGATCAAAAGAGACAGTTTCTATACAACTCTTCAGACTATCAGCTGACCATACGCTACTTGTGAGGCATAGTTAATTGCTGGTCCTGTATAAAACTGAGGTTCACTCGGCAGCTGGCGCAGAGTATACTGTTGAGCTGAGAGTTTAAGTCTTGAAATCTGATTGCATTCTGTTTCTAGTATATTACGTATTCAGTCCGGTTCTGGTTTAGTTTCCTGTACCCAGTTAGCTAGAGCCTGTTTCTTCTTAGTCCTCTGGTTGCTTTAGTTCTGCTCTGTTTCATTCTTGCTCTGTTCCTGAGTTCCTTTTGGTAGTTCTATGTTCTTTTGGTGAAGGACAGTATAACTGAGGGACAGTGTTCGGGATGTCTTCAGGGATAGAATAGGGCCAGTGGGGTCTAGTGCTAGGGTCAGCGTTAGGGGCAGGCTTTAAGGGACAGCTGGTAGCTGACAGGTTTTTAGGGACAGCTGCCAGCTCCCATTCACTGCTCTCAATTAATGCAATGCAATTACGCAACAAAATATGCCCCGCGACTACTCCGTGTGAACACACCCTACCTGTGCAGCTGCGGGAGGGAAGAGCCAGCTGTCAGTGGCAGTCGGGCTCTCCAGGCTGAAGGCAGGGATGGATTATTACCACCCCTGCATTCTGAATATAGAAATTTATTACTGAATCTGTCAACTGGGTGTCACTAATTCAGGATGTGTCCCTGCCCATTTTGACATTATCCAATCACTGTGTCTGCGGGGACATAACCCTTTAAAAACTGGAGGAATAACAGAGTAACAGCACAACACAGAGTTATAAGAGCAGTGACCTACCTTATTCATTAGATGGCTGTGTGCGACCAGGAATTGGAGACCAGCGGAGACCCAGTAAGTCCCAAAATCACAAGAGCAGGTGATCAAGGAGGTAAGTGCTGCTTAGTGCATTTTTCGTCCCGATTGTCCCTTTAACAAAAAAAAATTAAAAATTAAAATTATCATATGCCACTTATATGAAGGGTAAAATCCAGTGTACTTCTTTTAATGCTGTCACCAAACAGCAGGGGTGCAACTAGAATCCGTAAGGCCCCATAGCAAAATGAGAAGGAGCTCCACCAACTAATGACAATAAACTAAAACAGCAGCATACAGTGGGGAAAATAAGTATTTGATACACTGACGATTTTGCAGGTTTTCCCACCTACAAAGAATGGAGAGGTCTGTGATTTTTATCATAGGTTCACTTCGACCGTGAGACAGAATCTAAAAAAAAAAATTCTGAAAATTGCATTGTATCATTTGTAAATAATTAATTTGTATTTTATTGCATGAAGTATTTAATACGATAGAAAAACAGAACTAAATATTTGGTACAGGAACCTTTGTTTGCAGTTACAGAGGTCAGATGTTACCTGTAGTTCTTGCCTCAGTTTGCACACCCACGTGCAGCGGGGTTGTTTGGACCTCTCCTCCCCCCCCTTACAGCCCTTCTCCAATCTTTAAAGGTTTCGGTGGTGGCTCTGGGCTACATTGACGTTTCAGGTTCCACCCACAGATTTTCGACTCGGTTTCAGGGCTGGAGGACCGGCTTGGCCCTCTCCCGGACCTTTGAAATGCTTTTACAGAGCCGCTCGCTTAGTTGCCGCTTGGCTTTGTGTTTCAGGTCATTTTCCTTGTTTGGAAAACCCAGAAACGGCCCATCTTCAATGCTCTCACTGAGGGGAGGAAGTTGTTGACCAAAATCTGGCAATACATGGCCCCATCCATCCTCCCTTCAATATGGTGCAGTCATCCCAGGGCCGTTCCTAGGCTAAATTTCACTCAGGGCGAGGTGAAGGGAATGTCGCACCCCTCCCCCCCCTTAACAGATAATGCGACACATTGCATCACCTTAAAACCAAAGCCAAAATATAGCAGAAGCTTTACCACAATGTGCTACGTATAAAAATACTACTATTTCATAGTACCGCAGTTTACCAAATAACACCGCTTACACCAAACAGAATCCCAAGGACCACACTCGGACACATATCACCTGCACACAGTGGTCTTCCGAATAATACCACCACACACCATGACCACATATCAACCAGCACACAGTGACTCCTTGATAATACCACCTACCATCATGACCACATCACCAGCACATAGTGACTAAATAATACAAAACTGAACCATTAAGAGTATAAACATTATACTACAACCTATATTTACCGGCATACAGTGACCATACAGTGTGTGGACTCCAGCTGTACACAGGCTCTTGCAGACATATAAAATTGATTACAGTAAAGTTTATATTTGTTGTCTCACAGGAGTCGGTCTCTGATGAGTGTTCTCTTTCTCTTCTTCTTCCTTTTCCAATACACTGTCCCAGACGCCATGGCGACTACTCCGACTCTTTCACTGTAAAAATAGACAATAACAAATATCTTAAGACTCCTCAATTTATCAGCATCTGCTCTACCAAATTCCTATCTCTATTCAAACTCTCCCATCTATAGTCTTTCATATAGGTAGCCATTGTAATAAGCCCCTTGTAGGGCCACGTAGTGCCCCTTAGCCAGGTAGTAGCCACTGTTGCCAGTTGATGCCCGCGGTAGCCTAGTGATGCGCCACCTGTAACGTGATGCCCCCCCTGTAGGCGTAGATGACCCCCCTGCAGCCAGTGATGTCCCCCTGTAGCCAGTGATGCCCCCTCAGCAGTAAGATGACCCCATGCAGCAGTAGATGACCCTTGTAGCCAGCAGATGCCACCCTGTAGGGCCAAGTGATGCCCCCTGTAGCAGTGATGCACCTGTAGCAGTGATTGCCCGCTTGTAGCCAGTAGATGCCCCCTGTAGCCTGTGATTGCCCCATCTTATAGCCATGTGATGTCCCCCATGTAGCCAGTGATGCCCCGTTGTAGCCTTGATGAAGCCCCCCTGTAGCCAATAATTCACCCCTTGGAAGCCTGTGGATGCCCCCCCTCTGTAGCCAGTGATCTCCCCCTGTAGCCGTTGATGCCCCCCCCAGTTAGCCAGTTGAGTGATGCCCCCCTCGTAGCCAGTGATGCCCCCCGTAGCCAGTGATGCCCCACTTGTAGCCAGTGATGCCCCCCCTGTAGCCGTGATGCCCCTCTATAGCCAGTGGCGCCCCCTTGGTAGCCCGTGATGCCCACAACTGTGTAGCCAGTGATGCCCCCCCCGTAGCCAATGATGCCCCCCCCCCGTAGCCAGTGATTCCCCCCCCCTGTAGCCAGTGATCCCCCCCCTGTAGCCAGTGATGCCCCCCACTGTAGCCAGTGATGCCCCCCCTGTAGCCAGTGATGCCCCCAATTGTAAGCCAAGTTGATGCCCCCTCCACGTACGCCAGTGATGCCCCCTCCCCTCGTAGCCTGTGATCCCCCCCTGTAGCCAGTGATGCCTCCCACTGTAGCCGCGTTGATGCCCACCGCTGTAGCCAGTGATTGCCCCCCATTGTAGCAGTGATGCCCCTATTATAGCAGTGATGGCCCTCCCCTGTAGCCAGTGATGCCCCCCCTGTAGCCAGTGATAGCCCCTCCTCCTGTAGCCAGTGGATGCACCCCCCTGTAGGCAGTGATGCCCCCCTTTTGTAGCCAGTGATGGCCCCCCTGTAGCCAGTGTGCCCCTATATAGCCATTGATGCCCCCCCTGTAGCCAGTGATGCCCTCCTGTAGCCAGTGATTGCCCCCACTGTAGCCAGT
The DNA here is from genome assembly GCA_025379985.1 of Phyllomedusa bahiana. Taxonomy (NCBI): domain Eukaryota; kingdom Metazoa; phylum Chordata; class Amphibia; order Anura; family Hylidae; genus Phyllomedusa; species Phyllomedusa bahiana. The sequence continues at coordinate 8,439 of JAODAL010027956.1, read as the reverse complement.
GAGGCCCCCCTGTAGCCAGCGCGAATGCCCTCGCCTTGTAGCCAGTGATGCCCCCATGTGTAGCCAGTGATGCCCCCGTGTAGCCAATAATTGCCCCACTTGTTAGCCATGTGATGCACCCCCCATGTAGCCAGTGATCCCCCTGTAGCCAAGTGATGCCACCCCCTGTAGCCAAGTGATGCCCCTCTCCTCTGTAGCCAGTGATGCAGAACGCTGTAGCAGGATGCCCCCCCGTAGCCAGTGATTGCCCTCTTGTAGCCAGTGTTTCCCCCCATTGTAGCCAGTGAGGCCACTGCATTATACGCCAGTGGCGCCCCCCTGGTAGGCCAGTGATGCCACCCCAATGTAGCCAGTGATCCCCCCCCGTAGCAGTGATTCCCCCGCCCTGTTAGCGCCAGTGATGCTCCACCTATGTAGCCAGTGATGCCCCCACCTTGGTAGCCAGTGATGCCCCCCCCCCCGTAGCAAGTGTTGCCCCCCCCCTGTAGCCAGTGATCCCACCCATGTAGCAGTGATTGCCACACCTTTGTAGCCAGTGATGCCCCCCCACTGTAGCCAGTGATGCCCCGTACTGTAGCCAGTGATGCCCCCCATTTGTTAGCCAGTGATGCACCCCCGCTGGTAGCCAGTTGATTATGCCGCCCCCCCTGCTAGCCAAGTGATGCCCCATCCTGCTAGCCAGTGATGCCCCCCCTGTAGCCAGTTTTGATGCCCCCCCCTGTAGGCCAGTGATTGCCCCTATTATAGCCAGTGATGCCACGCTGTAGCCGTGATGCCCCCTCCTGTTAGCAGTGGATGACCCCCACTGTAGCCAGTGATGCCCCCCCTGTAGCCAGTGGTTGCCCCCGCTGTCGCCAGTGATACCCCCTTGGTGCCAGTGTTGCCCCCCCTGTAGCAAGTGATGCCCCCCACTGTAGCCAGTGATGTGCCCCCTCGTAGCCAGTGATTGCCTCACCCTGTAGCCAGTGAGCCCCTATTATAGCCATTGATGCCCCCCTGTTAGCAGTGATGAACCTCCTTGTAGCCAGTGATGCCCCCCCTGTAGCCAAGATGTCTGCCCCTATTATAGCCAGTGATGCCCACCTGTAGCAGTGATGCCCCTCCTGTAGCCAGTGATGCCCTATTATAGCCAGTGGATGCCCACCCTGTAGCCAGTGATGCCCCCTCCTGTAGCCAGTGATTACCCCCTGTAGCCACATGATGCCCCCCCCCGCCTGTAAGCCAGTGATGCCCCCGCTGTAGAGCCAGTGATGCCCCACTTGTAGCCAAATAATGCCACCCCTTGTAGCCAGTGATGCATCCCCCCTGTAAGCCAGTGATCCCCCCTGTAGCCTGTGATGCCCCCCTGTAGCCAGTGGATGCCCCTCACTGTAGCCAGTGATGCCCGCTGTCCAGCCAGTGATGCCACCGTAGCCAGTGATGCCCCTTGTGAGCCCAGTGATGTCCCACCCTGTAGCGCAAGGATTGCCCACTTCTTATGCCAGTGGCGCCCCTGGTAGCCAGTGATGCCCCCCCACTGTAGCCAGTGTTACCCCCCCGTAAGCCACCAGTGATTGCCCCCCCCCGTAGCCAGTGATTGCCCCCCCCCCGTAGCCAGTTGTTGATTCCCCCCCTGTAGCCAGTGATCCACACCTGTATTTATAGCCAGTGCATTGCCCCCCCCGTAGGCCATTGTGATTCCCCCCCTGTAGCCAGTGATCCCCCCCCCCTGTAGCCAGTTGAGCTCCCCTGTAGCCAGTGATTGCCCACCATTGTTAGCCAGTGATGCCCCCCCCGTTAGAGCAGTGATGCTCCCCCCCCCCGTAGCCAGTGATGCGCCCCTGTAGCCAGTGATCCCCCCCTTGTAGCCCAGTTGATGCCCCCCCACTGTAGCAGTGATGCCCCAGACTGTAGCAGTGAAGCCCCCCATTGTAGGCCTAGTTGATGCCCTACTTATAGCCGTGATTGCCCCCCTGTAGCCAGTGATGCCCCCTCCTGTAGCCCAGTGGATGCCCCCACTGTAGACATGTGATGCCCCCCATTGTAGGCCAGTGATGCCACTCTATTATTAGCAGTGATGCCCCCCCCTGTAGCCAGTGATGCCCATACCTCCTGTAGCCAGTTGATGCCCCCCATGTAGCAGTGATGCCCCCCCCTGTAGCCAGTGATGCCCACCTTGTAGCCAGTGAGTGCCCCCCTTGTAGCAGTGATGCACCCCCACTGTTAGCCATTGATGCCCCCCCCACTGTAGCCAGTGATGCCCCCCTTGTAGCCAGTGATGCCCCCCCTGTAGCCAGTGATCCCCCTGTAGCTAGTGATGCCCCCCATTGTAGCCAGTGATGCCCCCCTGTAGCCTGTGATGCCCCCCTTTGTAGCCGTGATGCCCTTCCCTGTAGCAGTGATGCCTCCCCCCTGTAGCCAAGTGATTGCCCCCCATGTAGCCAGGTGATCCCCCTGTAGCAGTGATGCCCCCCCTGTAGCACAGTTGATGCCCCCACTTTGTAGCCAGTGATGCCTCCCTTGTAGCCAGTTGTATGCCCCTTCTTAAAGTCAGTGGAGCCCCCATGGGTAGCCAGTGATGCCCCCCCCTGTAGCCAGTGATCCCACCTGTAGCAGTGATGCCCCCCACTGTAGCCAGATGAACCCCCACTGTAGCAGTGATTGCTCCCCCTGTAGCCAGTGATGCTCCCCCCTGTAGCCCAGTGATCCCCCCCATGTAGCCGAGTTGATGCCCACCACTGTAGCCTAGTGGATCCCCCCCACTTAGCCAGTGTTGATGCTCCCCCCTGTTAGCCATTTGTGCCCATATTATAGCCAGTGATTTTGCCCCCCCTGTAGCCAGTGATGCGCCCCCGTGGTAGCAGTTGATGCCCCCCCCCTGTAGCCAGATGATGCCCCGCTGTAGGCTCAGTGATGGCCCCCCTTGTAGCACTGTGATGCCCGCACACGGTAACAGTGATGCTCCCCCCTGTATAAGACCAGTGATTGCACCCTTGTAGCCAGTGATGAAGGCCCTGTTTTTAGCCACAGTTGATGCCCCTATTATAGCCAGTGAGCCCACATGTAGCCAGTGATGCCCGCCTCCTGTAGCAGTGATGCCCTCCTCTGTAAGCCAGTGATGCCCCCCCTGTAGCAGTGATGCCCCTATTAAGCCAGTGATGCCCCCCTGTAGCCAGTGATGCCCCCTCTGTAGCCAGTGATGCCCCCCCCCTGTAGCCAGTGATGCGCCCCCCCCCCTGTAGCCAGTGATGCCCCCTTGTAGCACGTGTTGCCCCCCTGTAGCTAGTGGATGCGTCCGTCTTATAGTCAGTGGCGCCCCCCTGGTAATTGCAGTGAAGCCCCACCCTATGTAGCCAGTGATCCACCCCCCACCCATTGATTTGCCCGTGATGCTCTCCCCCCTGTAGGCAGTGATCCCCCCTGTAGCCAGTGATCCCCCACTGTAGCCAGTGATCCCCCCCCACTGTAGCCAGTGATGCTCCCCCCCCCTCTTAGCAGTGATGCTCCCCCCCTGTAGCCAAGTGATGCCCCGCCTGTAGCAGTTGATGCGCCCCCCACTGTGTAGCCAGTGATCCCCCCCACTGTAGCCTGGAGCTCCCCCCTGTAGCCAGTGATGCCCCTATTATAGCCAGTGATGCCCCCCTTGTAGCCAGTGATGCCCCCCCCTGTAGCCAGTGATGCCCCCCCCTGTAGCCAGTGATGCCCCCCCTGTAGCCAGTGATGCCCCCCCACTGTAGCCAGTGATGCTCCCCCCTGTAGCCAGTGATGCCCCCCAATTGAGCCTAGTGATGCTCTCCCCTGTAGCCAGTGGATGCCCCCATATTATAGCTCAGATGATGCCCCCCGTGTAGCCGAGTGATGCCCCACCTCCTGTAGCCGAGTGTGCCCCTCCTGTAGCCAGTGATGCGCCCCCCGTGTGGCCGCAGTTGAAGGCCCTATTTATATCGCAGTATGCCCCCCTGTAGCCTGTGAGGCCCCCCCTGTAGCAGTGGTTGCCCCCCGTGTTGCACAAGTGATGGCCCCCCCTGAGCCAGTGATGTGCCCCCCTTGTTAAGCCAGTGATGCCACCCATGTAGCTAGTGATGGCCCCCCATTGTAGCCAGTGATGCCCCCATTTTATGGGCACGAGCTGATGCCCCCCCCTGTAGACCTGTGATGCCCCTCATTTGTAGACAGTTATGCCCCCCTGTAGCCAGTTTGATGCCCCTATTACTAGCCAGTGATGTCCCCCCTGTAGCCAGTGATGCCCCCTACTGTAGCCAGTTGATGCACCCCTCCTGGTAGCCATGTGTTGCCCCCTTTAGCTAGTGATGCCCCCCTTGTCAGCCACAGTGTGCCCCCCTTTGTTAGCCAGTGATGCCCCCCCCTGTAGTCCAAGTGATGCCCACCCCCCTGTAGCCAGTGATGCCCCCCTTGTAGCCAGTTATGCCCCCATTGTAGCCTGTGATGCCCCCTTGTAGTCAGTGATGCCCCCATTGTAGCCAGTGATGCCCCCCATTGTAGCCAGTGATGCCCCCCCTGTAGCCAGTGATTCTCCCTGTAGCTAGTGATGCCCCCCATTGTAGCCAGTGATGCCCCCCTGTGTAGCCTAGTGATGCCCCCATTGTATAGCAGTGATGCCCCCCCTGTAGCCAGTGATGCCCCCATTGTAGCCATTTGATGCCCTGTACCAGTGATGCCCCCCATTTGTACCCAGTGATGCCCCCATTGTAGCCAGTGATGCCCCCCTGTAAGTAATTCTAAAATAACAAAAAATTACTTACCAGACCTCGGCCCGCGCGGCCCCCTCCGGGAGCTGCTGAGCGGTGTAAGCGGTGTGCTTTCATCCCGCCGTTTTACCTGCACGCAGCTCCCAGGGATCTCCCCCGGGGCAGAGCTGCCTCTGCCGCCGAGGGGACGCAGCGTCAAGGGGGCGGGGTGAAAGCTGTGGCCCCCCTGCGACGCTGTACGGGGGGGAGTCGGGACGGGAACGATCCGGTCCGTCCTCCATGCGCTCTGGCCTGCGCATAGCAGTCGCGCGATAAGGGCCGCTCCCTCCGGGCGGCAGGGCGGCGCCGGGGCCCCCTAGGGTGAGCCCAGCCCTCGGCCCCCGCCCTGCCCCCCTAGGAAACGGCCCGAGTCATCTGAAACCTTTGCAGAAAAGCCCCCCACAGTATGATGTTCCCCCTCCCCCAAGGCTTCACGATTGGGGCAGTGTTTTCTTGGGGTTGTGCTCATCCTTCTTCTTCCTCCAAACACGGCGAGTGCAGATGATATCAAAAAGTTCTATTTTGGTCCCAGCTATCCACTTGACCTGCTCCCACCTCCAAAGAGGCATGTGCAGTCGGAGCTGGTGTGTCCTGCAGGATTTTACTCCATGACGGTGCAGTGAGTTACTAGCAGTAATCTGTGAGACTGTGGTCCCAGCTCTATTCAGGTTATTGACCAGGTCCTCCCGTGTAGATCTGGGCTTATTCCTGACCTTTCTCAGAATCCTCCTTACCCCACGAGGTGAGATCCTGCAGGAGCCCCAGACCCAGGAAGACTGACCGTCATCTTGTGTTTCTTCCATTTCCTAATAATTGTTCCAACAGTTGTTACCTTTGCCCCAAGCTGCTGCCCATTGTCCTGTAGCCCATCCCAACCTAGTGCAGGTCTACAATTTTGACCCTGGTCTTCTTAGCTGTTTGGTCTTGGCCATGGTGGAGAGGTTGGAGTGTGATTGTTTGGTCAGAGGTCTCTTATACAGGTAACGACAGTATCAGACTGTGGTGCTTAGGGCCACAGATGGAGTTAATTCTAGGGGCCCCACCAGTTGAACTGTTTTGGGGCCCATCGGTGGACTTGATTTTAGGGGCCCAGAATACAGCCACTATAAATGACTTACATGCTTTATATACTCTGCATCTTGCTTTTTGCCTCTCTTTTTTATGCTTGTTTTGCTTCTTCTAAGAACGTGTAAGCAGTTGAAAAACAACTCCATGTCTACCATGCTCAGGGGGCTTCCCCTATGGGCCAGTCCGAGTCTGGGTAACGAGGTCAAACAGGTGCAATTAATACAGGTAATGAGTGCAGAGTAGGAGGGCTTCTTAGGGCATGTTCACACGGTGTAATTTCGGCGCGTATTTTGCGCTCTAATACGGGCGAGATGCGCCCCGAAATGACGATAATCCATAGTTCTCATAGAGAACTGTGGATTACGCCCCCTCTTCTCGTGTGTACAATACGATCGTATTGTACGCATGGGGAGATAAGTGACATGTCATTTATTTACGGCGAATATGCGCCACGAGTAATGACAGTCAATGGTACTGGCGTACTGTATGCGCCGCAGTACATCGTGTGAACATACCCTTAAAGAAAAACCAGTGTAAAAGGTGGCGTCGCGTCCCGGTCCGCGGGCGCACCCGTGTCCTTCTATGTGGGCGCCCGGTGGGGAAGGGTGGCGCCGCTGGCTGTGATACTGGCCGCGGTCGCACCTGTGTCCTTCTATTCGGGCGCCCGGTGGGGAAGGGTGGCGCCGCTGGCCGTGATACTGGCCGCGGTCGCACCTGTGTCCTTCTATGCGGACGCCCGGTGGGGAAGGGTGGCGCCGCTGGCTGTAATACTGGCCGCGGTCGCACCTGTGTCCTTCTATGCGGGCGCCCGGTGGGGAAGGGTGGCGCCGCTGGCTGTAATACTGGCCGCGGTCGCACCTGTGTCCTTCTATGCGGGCGCCCGGTGGGGAAGGGTGGCGCCGCTGGCTGTGATACTGGCCGCGGTCGCACCTGTGTCCTTCTATGCGGGTGCCCGGTGGGGAAGAGTGGCGCCGCTGGCCGTGATACTGGCCGCGGTCGCACCTGTCCCATCCACTCACCTGACCACGTTTCTGTCCTGCTCTCTTCCTGTCGGCCGGATGCCCGTGAGCGACCCCTAGCGCGCGCACGCTCGTTCATGTAAATTTAAAGGGCCAGCGCACCGGTAATTGGGTAATTGCCGGGCGCTGATACTATATAGTTTATGGATCCACGTCACTTCCCTGCTGGATCTTTGTTGCCTCCGTGCCCTAGAGAAAGCGTTCCTGAGTGTTTACCGTCTTGCCGTGTGTTCTGACCTCTGTCTACGTTTATCGACTCTGAACCTCTGCCGCCTACCCTGACCTTGACGCCTGTCCCTGACTATGCCTACGCCTCACCATTCTGTGCCACCGCAAGCAAGTCACGTCAGGGGGAGCGACCTGGTAGACTCCCGCCACAGCAAGTCCATCCCGCTTTGCGGCGGGCTCTGGTGAAAACCGGGACCTACTTAGATTCCGCTCCCTGGCGCGGCTTACGCCATCGCTTACGGTGGCCCAGAGGATCCACTACCACGACCGTTACAACCAGAATTCCTGCTGGCTGGTAGGAGATCAAATGCTTATTTAATTAAATAAAATGCAAATTAGTTGTTTAAAAATCATGTAATGTGATTTTCTGGATTTTTTTAGATTCTGTGTTTTACAGTTTAAGTGAACCTACGGTAAAGATTATAGACCCCCTCCATACTTAGTAGGTGGGAAAACTTGCAGAATTGTCTGGATATCAAATACTTATTTTCCCCATTGTTTGTAGCAATAATTAAAGCTATAAATAATCCCACCATACATCCGGGAGCCCACATAGTAGAGCTGGAGAGCAGAATCCAGCAACTACTTGTTCCTTACAAAAAGGAGCAATGTTCTTGTACCTGAGTGGGGACCCCTTCACTCCTGGGCCCCAAAGCAGTCGCTATGTTTATAGTTACACCCATGCAAAATGGCATTATACAACACAAGGTTAGAGGGGGGTAACATTTTTACATACTATCCACTAACAAAGTACTAATGAAAGAAGGGAAAAGGTTGGATAAGGCAATTCGGTAGCTGCGTGCTGTGAAACCAAATCTGCATGCGGCTGGTGAAACAGGTATATCACAAGCAAAGCCCCGTGTGCAGGAGTGGACTGTCCGGACCATCTGACCCTACCCAAACAGTACGGTAAACTCATAGAGGAAGGGGCTTCAATGTTTATAAGTTAAAGGGGTTTTACCACAAAGGCATTTCATGTCCTGCTGTCCATTCTTCAGCTTTCAGTATGTTCAAAAGGAGGCATGTAGGATTTGCTTGAACTGCATATAATATGACCCAGCAGGCTTGACATCATCATGCCTTTCCCCACAGTGTGCTCACTCTAGTCAAACAAAGGTCTGTTTATGTAAATAGCTGTGAGTAACTACAATGTAGCTGAGTGGTTAGCTCTTCTGCCTTTCAGCATATGGTCCTAGGTTCAGATCCCTGCAGGAACCAAACATGGATTTTTTTTTTTCCTCAATGCATATACCTGACTGGGGTTTCTTTTTTTATTTCTCTGCACTGTTTGATTAATTACTAAAGAGTACAGAGGATGGGAGTAGAATGACAGGACCTGGGGTTGAACACTCGCTCAGCAGCGAGTGTGTGTATTACTAAGGAGTACAGAGGAAGGG
>JAODAL010027955.1:0-54105 GCA_025379985.1 Phyllomedusa bahiana | reverse complement strand
ATACTGTTTTTCCCACCCCAAATGTCTTGTGCCTTGCCTGACCTCAATTGCCCCCCCCGGGTGCCCTCCCACTGTGTGGATTTGCCACTCTGTGGCCTAATACTGTTTTGCCACCTCCAGAATGCCATTGTGCCATGTCTGACATCATAATGCTGCAGCCGTGACCTCAAAACTGTGTGTTTGTGCCACTGTGCCCTAATACTGTTTTTTTCCGCCTCCTAATGTCATTGTGCCACTTTTCTGCCCTCTTTACTGCTCCCGCCGGGACCTCCACACTGTCTCATTGTGCCACTCAGTGGCCTAATACTGTATTTCCACCTCCATACTGACATTGTGGCTCTTCCTGACCTCATACTGCTGCCGCCGTGCCCTCCACACTGTGTGATTGTGCCACTGTGGCCTAATACTGTTTTGCCACCTCCAGAAAGCCATTGTGCCACTGGCTGACCTCATACTGCTGCCGCCGTGCCCTCCACGCTGTGTGATTGTTGCCACTCTGTGGGCCTAATATGTTTTGCCGCCTCCAGAATGTCATTGTCCCCATGCCTGACCTCATGCTGCTGCTGCCGTGACCTCCACACTGGTGATTGTGCCACTCTGTGGCCTAATACTGTTTTGCCGCCCCCAAAAATGTCATTGTGCCACTGCCTGACGTCATGCTGCTGGTCTGCCATCGTCACCTCCACACTCTGTCACTAATGTTGCCACCTGAGCTCTCAGCTTGTTTTTTTTTCCAGCTTCGCTAGCATGACTTATCAGGCTACATTCCGCTTGAGTTTTTGGTCAGTTTTCCCCTCTTAAGTCCCCAGGGAATTTTATAGGAAGCGATTTAAGAGCGGGTGGCAGTCATGTGCGTGTCATACTAAAACACAAATTGTTATGAAGACCAACCAAGCTCCTCTGCATATTTAAGCTGGCACAACGTTCTACAGCACCCCGCAGGCTCTGGGCAGCTGGAAATAGTGTTTTTTTAAAGTGATTCGTGCCGAAGTAATTCGGACCGAAACGAATTTTGTCGGAAAATTCGGCGAAGTGACCGAACCGAATTTTTGAGAAATTCGGCCATCTCTAAATACATCTTTCATATTCTTGTTATGGCATTAAATAATACAGTAGATGTGATCTTTCCCTATCTTTTACTTTTTCTTCTGTAAATTTGAGTGATATTAATGCCAGAAGTACAAAATCCAAAAACCTCTAAAAAATAACTTATATTAAATATATTTTAAACACAAATCCTATAGACAATAAACAATTAACCTCTTAGGACAACCAGAACCCATTCAAAATATATTATTAATGCCAGGGATAAACATCTATCTGGAATAAACATATATCTAACCTCAGATAAAAATATAAAGTCAGACTAGATGGAACATTTGGTCTTTTTCTGCCGTCCATCTCCTATATATTTTTTCGGTAACATATGTCCCCCCAAATCTTATTTAAGCAGCATACTTGATTACAATTACAAAAAACATGATACAGTTAAAATAAAGCTTCATTTTACATTGTCTAAGGGAAAAGATGTTTTTTGTAACCTTGTAACGCATCTACATGGTATCTGCATACATACATACATACAGGAAATGGTAAATAGTTTTTAAATCTACAAAGTTGCTTCATTTTGTATTTACATGCAGAGAAACAAAACACAACTGAAAAAACTATATTCAACCTCTTCCCAGCCTGATTGCAGACAATGATAAATAACATTTAACAGCATAGGCAATTAAGATAAGTTCGGTTTTAGGTTTATGGTCCATTTAAAAAACATTAACTTGAAGAAGAAACCTAGCATAGCCTAAAAACTAACTCAAAGGACCACTACAGGTTTTTTTTTTTTACTTGCAGTAACTTGGCTTACCTGCAGCTGCATACGGGATTTCTGGCTGATGCCACAGTATCTGTTAGGTCACATGACCTGCTCTCTGATTAGCTGAAAGACTCTAGGGAGTCAGTGACTCTATGCATTCCTATGAGGCTGACTTTAAGCCTACTATAGGAATACACAGAGAGTAGGGTGGCTCTTAGGGTTTGTTCACACGGCTTACTTGGGGGCGAATATTGCCTCATATTTTGTGGCATACTGCGCTCTAATATGAACGAAATGTTCCCCAATCATTATGATAATCCACAGTTCTCATAGAGAACTATGGATTACGCCTCCTCTCCCTGGGCGTACAGTACGATCGTATTGTACGCCCGGGGAGATAAGTGACATGTCTATGGGGCTAGCGGGTTGCCGACCCCCCTCGCCGCAGGAATACGCGCCGATCAGCGCGACTCCGCGAACATTCGGCGAACATCCGTACAGTACGCCCCCCAATTAAGCCGTATGAACTTACCCTTAAAAAGTTTAAAATTTCCGGTTCTCATCCCTTCAAGCTGTTCCACCTGATAAAAAAAATTGTTAAGTTCTGTTTACATTTTGGATAACATTTAGAGGTGGTCCCAGAGGTCTGCATGTTTACCTGGTAAAATTATAAAGCTTTTACCTAATTTAAACAAGGAAGTCCTGTTTACTGTCCACTACAGGCATAATTTTACTTTCTTACACTCTAATGAACGGCACTTCTCCAATACCCACACAAAGCTATATCTGATAGAACAAGTAAGAAACTTAGGCTTCATTTGTGGGATCTCTCTGAAGAGTTGATAGCACTAGCCTTATTTGATTTAAGGGTCTGCCCAGAAACAAAACTGCTCATGCTTTCAGCCATGACTAAAGCTGCACCCGAACATCCTGCAAAACATCCAAGGGTACAGGAATCAGCATTTCTGGGAACTCGAGGATTGGAGCAGTTTTGCACAGGGAACTCAAGAAAATTTTCCATCTCCTTTCACTTCTAGAAACATTTTTGTCAAAAGACCCATCTATATGGACAATCAGGATTCAGCAAGGCTGTCAACATTGTCGCTTCCTTGTTAACGATAGGGCAGAATGTGGTGTCGCTTTAATACTTTAATAAGACTCTGGCAAAGGGAGAAGAATAGTTTCAATTTTGACTACAAGTTGTCAGTGAACACAGACAGAAATTTCCTGACTGGAAAAAGTCAACCCGCATGACAACGATGGACCTATCAGACCTGTGTTAATGACTGACAATTACGATCCTACAATATTGTACTTTATTGATTTGATACATTTCTGACAAAGAAAAACTCTCAGTTGTCTTATTTAATCCTTTTTGCATATTAAATTTATAATGGAAAGCAGTCTAGGAACGTTAGTGTTAATAATGCTATACAAAATATAATTAAACACAAACTATTTCAACTAATTGTAATTTGAAAATGCAGAGGCCACCTGTAAATGCTGTCCAATTGCAAAAACAATTTACACAAATTCTCCTCTTCATAAGTGCAGCAACTTCAGGGGGTGAAACATTTGAATTAACCACTTTCATTTTTTCACCTTGTGTTAAGGGCCACCCTAGTAGAGAGATAAATTTGCGGGCCACACAACCATGTTGTGTGTTTCAGCTGCTCAGAGTACCGGTCAAATGACCCAGTCACAGTAGTGAGAAATCAGATATTCAGCTGCAGGTAAACAAAATTGTTTGCTGCCAAGGCCCGTTCGCCGGCAGGGACACTTCTGCTATATGCGACTTCTCAGGAAGCGCATACAACAGAATCCCGAGTAAACTGACAGCATCTGGGTGCGGCGGTGGCCCGAGCGCTGTCGGCGATCTCTTCCCCTGTATACGACTCCTCTGGACCACATACAGGAGTCGATACCACTGCGGAGCAGAGAGCGAGCGCTCCCTGTTCCGCAGTGGGCTTCGGACAGCTGAAGACTTGTGGCTGTCCGGAGTGTCCGGCACAGGCAGCATGTGTCATCACGCTGCGTGCGTGGCCTGATGACATCACCCTGCCTGTGCCTGGACACAGAGCAGAGCACCTGGGAGTCGGAGCAGCGAGGAAGTGAGGTAAGTGTTTGTATTTTTTTTTTTAAACTGCCTATGGAGCCATATATCTGCCTATTACCTGCCTATGGGGCCATATACCTGCCTATAACCTGCCTATGGGTACATATACCTGCCTATAACCTAGTACCTGCCTATGGTGCCATATACCTGCCTATTACATGCCTATGGGGCCATATACCTGCCTATACCTGCCTATGGGGACATATACCTGCCTATTACCTGCCTATGGGGACATATATCTGTCCATGGGGACATATATCTGCCTATGGGGACATATACCTGCCTATGGGGCATATACCTGCCTATTACCTGCCTACGGGACAATATACCTGTCTATAATCTGCCAATGGGGACATATACCTGCCTATACATGCCTATAACCTGCCTATGGGGGACATATACCTGCCTATGGGGGACATTAAACTGCCAATAACCTGCCTATGGGGGACATTAAACTGCCTATACCTGTCTATGGGGGACATTAAACTGCCATACCTGCCAATATAATTTTATTGGTATCCATTTTAATTTTTTTAAAGTTACCAGTAGCCTCTGCATTTTCCACCCTAGGCTTATACTCGAATCAATAGGTTTTCACAGTTTTTTGTGGCAAAAGTAGGTGCCTCGGTTTATACTCGGGTCGGCTTATACTCGAGTATATACGGTACACTGTGCAAAGTACAGCTTACCCGTTTGGCCGTGTTCACACGGCTTATGCCCGACGGATTTGTGAGCCGTATTGAGCTCACAAATCCGCCGTGAATAAGGGGCGGGACGGGGGCGGGCGGAGCGCGGCGGGGGCGCCGCTCCGACCCATAGACAATGCATTGTTTGCGGCGCGTCCGCGCCGTAAATAATGTGCATGTCACTTTCTCCCCCCGCGCGGTTCGCCGAGCGGGAGGAGCGACGGAATCCACTGTTCTCTATGAGAGCAGTGGATTACCGTAATGACAGGGACGGATTGGCGCCGTACTGAAGCGCAAATCCGGCGCGGAGTACGGCGCCAATCCGTGCCCAAATAAGCCGTGTGAACGAGGCCTTTCAGATGAACCTGCCCTTAATCATAGCTGAAATATGTAAACAGTACTTGAACTTTCTTTGTGATCTTAGGCAATTTGAATAAAGTTCTTTTTTTTTTCTACAAGTTTGTATCAAGACGCAAGTATCCTGATGTCTGTGCTTCCCAATTATTCCATCGGGTGATCTGGTGTCATTCACATACAATATGTTATCTTTTAAAGGAATTACCACCATTTCAACCTTTGAAAGACTATACTGGGAGATTACATATGCACAAAATGTTGTGAAGGAAAGATTTAATTAGTTGGAAATAGAGAAGTTTCCAAAAAGTTAAATTTAATCATGTGCAGTGGAAACACTGTATCTCCCTTGATAAATCTATTGCAGATTTAAAGCTGCAGGACTTTGATAAATGATCCTCACATGGATGTAACGGTTGAACTTTGTGATGCTGAATCACTTACAGTAACACAGTGGGTGATGAGAAAATAGAGAACCAGGGTCTGTTGCACAGGTACAGCACATGCGGCTTGAAACGAGAAAAATCAAGTTGCTGAGGGGAGTTCTGTCATGCTTCGCTCTCTAATTGTTTGCAGACTCCACCCTGATGCAAGCGGGTTCAAATCTGGGTTACCTTTCTTCCTTGGAAATTTGGAAGTACTGCTAAGATTTCATTAAGTGAATGGTAGAAGTCATCACTGACTACACTATCTGCACCCCCTTTTGATTAATTTTGTAGCAAACAGTGAAAAATCACAAACTTCTTAGGCCCCATTTAGATCATATTTAGGGGCTACATCACTGGTTATACATCCTCTTTCTTTACTCCCATGCACAAGCTTCTATTATGTACTGTTTCATACTCCGTCTAAGACCCAATTTACATCACATTTAATTAGCTATGTTGCTCATATCTGTTGAGCTACTGTAAAAAAAAGTATCTAGACTTATACTGTGGTGGGGCCATAGGGGTCTATAGGGCACACATAATCTCTTTTGGACTGCAATTACTCTCTATCCCATCTGTATATGCTTTAGGTGCTGGACACAAAAGTGTGATCCAAGGAATCCTTATGGACACTAGTGACATAGCCCCAAAACGTGATGTGAATGTGGTCTCAGGCACAGTACAGAAACAGTACATAATAAAAAAAATGTTCATGGCAGTAAAGGAAAAGTATGATTCTTATGCATTTTATCTCCTTTCATTTGATTTTGGTTTTTCACAATGTTTACTTTTCCCTATGAAATAAAGGGTAATGGGAAAATAACATGATGTATATCCTCTATCCCCCCAACTACCTTGAATGACCTATCAACTTTCAGATCCCAAAATTCGGCTAACTAGGAAAATGGAAAATCAGAAGTAGATTTTCCTTTAAAATGGGAGGAGCTTTTTCTTTAAAACATGGTAAGTTATAATGAAGAGCCATAGTTATTATGCGCTGGGTGAGGGGTTAGGATATGACCTTCAATGCTTCAAATTTCTAAGAAAGGTGAAAAATATGCCTCCTATTTTAAGTGTACATTAAGAGATAATAACATATTAGCTAAGTGAGTTCATGAATAATAGGCAGTTATAAAATATAGTAAAAAAATACTATAGTGATAGGAGTTATACAACTTTTCTCCAAAAGCCATGTAATGTTGTTACTATTATTATTATTATTATTATTATATAATAATAATAATAATATTATCTATCTAATAACTACATGCTATGCCACTGATGCCCTGCTGAGTTGTACTTATAAAATAAAAAGATCATGCACACAGCTATATGAAGACCTTAAAAGTTGTATGGTATTGTAACATAACACCTAAATAAGTCTATAAGCCTATACTATACCTCTGATTTGTTTCATTTTTATGTAACATGCATAATTTGATGCCATATTACAGAAATATCCTACCCCTAGAAATATTGCTTATGCATAATACATTGGGTATAAGGTAAATGGAGTGCCCACAATTCCACAGTAAGCAGGAACTATGTGCGAATGTATGAATGGGGCTGCACCAGTTTTCTGGTGTGCTTTGAGCCAAAAAGAATTTATGAATAGGTGCAATCCAAACTTTGGCTCAATAAGTGCCTTTGTAATGCGCCAAACCCACTTTTTTTTTTTGAATGCGCTAAAAATTTTGGGGCGATCTGGGGGTGTCGCACCACATTCATAGAAGTAGACACATTTATGATTCTTTTACGCCAAATCTAGGCGCAGAGCAGTTACAACCAGACCAGGGTAAAGGTGGTCTGCCTGAGCCAGACTTGTCATAATGGCGCTAGACTGCACCTGGTGCAGTCTATACTAACTTAAAGCTATTTAGAACTGGCCTGTAAGCGCCAATGTTCATACATGTTACCCTATGTGCATAGGGCTATTCTATGTGCATCACGTCTAAATCCATAGTAATCCACAGTTACTTTTTAAGAGAAAGGTACATACTATAGATTATGTATATAATCTTATTAAGACATTTTAGGCGACATGTCTGTAACTTGGCACTGACAAGCCAGTTCTAAATCGATACAGAGGGGTGTAGAATGCGACAGTATGTATGAACCTGTCGTATGTGGGTTCATAAATCTTGCGTGTGGTATGCCTTGTACAGCAGAGAATATCTTTTGCGTATATCTTTGGTGCATTCAAAAGTACTGTGTTTGCCGCATACTGCACCAAGTTTTGGCGTACGACTGTTCGTTCATACATCCAACAGGTCTACGAAAGGCCGGGGCCGGATGCGGGGGCGCAGCCCTAGGGGTAGGCCCCACATGACCCGGCGCGTCTGCAGTGGCGTGAGGTCAGTGGGAGGAGTTACGCGCGCGGCAGGTGGGAGGGGCCGACATGCGAGGCCGCATCCCGTGCCGTGCGCCGGCTGTTAGTCAGGGCGGAGCGAAGCGCGAGGCAGTGGGAGGGGCCGGCATATAAGGCCGAGTCCCGCGCCGCGCGCTGGCAGTTAGTGGGGAGACATTCAAATCTGTACCACCAACGCACTTCACTGAGGTAAAAATGGCCAATGTTGAGGCTGTGGAGGAGCTGCTGGCGCAGCTCAGGCAGGCAGCAGGGGAACGAGGCCCAGCCTGGCTTCATGACCAGGTACGGGGCGCACTGGGGGGGGGAGTTTTGGTGCCCGTGGCTGCTGCTGCGGGCGTCGCTGCCTCTCCGGGTGTGGGCCCTGGGCCGGGGGCTTCATCCAGGCGCCGGACTCGCCCTCCGGAGCGCCTCAGCCCTGAGGTAACCCCACGGGTCCGCGCACGCCGTAGGAGCCCCTCTCCAGGCCAGGACCGCGCGTTCATCCGGGCGGTCCCGCGCGGCTCGGCCTGGGAGGAATCCAGTTAAGCGGGTGGACCCAGCGGAGCGCAGCAGGCGTTGCCCCGGCTCTGGGGTGGCGTCAGCGGTGGCTCCTGTCGTCGAGACAGTGGATTCAGCGGCGGGGCCCTCTGGTGAAGATCCGGTCGGAGGGCCCGCCAGGGATCGCCGGCGGGATGAGGATCCGGGAAACTTTGCAGCAATTAGTGGTGCGCGCTCTGGTCGTGGAGCTGAAGAATGGTGGTCGGCTGGTTCGGGTGGCGTGGACCCAGGACTTCGCTTTGGGGGTCCACTTGGGGGCCCTCCGACGAGGGAATCGGGTGAACGGCTTCGGTCGGAGGTCCATCTGGTCCGGAGTCGACGGCCTTCTGAGGTTGGCATGCGCGGAGGAGTCAGCACCGACCGAGAGCCCGGCGACCGTCTTCAGGGATCGGGCAGCGCGGCTGGCGGGAACACAGCTCCCGTGCAGCCTGGTGAGTCGTCCTCTATGTGTTTTTTGTCACCGTCGGGGTGTTCGTCACGGGGTTCGGCAATAGAGGTAGCTCCGACGGGGGGGGGGGAGGGGGTTCCGACGTGGCAGGAGTTGGCGGGCAGTTTAAGGGATTTATTGGTTCGTTTTCAAGGATCGAGCGGGCCAGTGGGCCCGTCTCCGGTATCGGCATGGGGTTCGGCGGTGACTTCTTTGGGGGGTCCGCTACCCTCTCCGATGGGGGCTAGTGAGTTGGGAGGGGGTAGTACACAGGGAAAAGGGGTGACTGTTTCGGTGCAGACCGAACAGGATTCCCTGGATAGGGTTCGTTTAGATGATAAAGCAAAAGGGGAAGTTTATGTATGTTTTGAGGGTCCGTTAGGTGCACATCTAAAGAAGGAGGTTAAGGAAAAGATATGGCAAGACGAATACGTCGAGATCTTTTCCCTTCTCCCTCTTGAAAAATTTAATCTAGCAAAAGGGAAACGGGACGAAAGTAAAAAAGAGGAAGAGGAGAAAAGGAGGTGGCGGTTGATTCCGCAAACCTTCGCTAATTGGCTCCAGGCATTCGCCATTTTGGCGAGCGTCATTGGAGAAAAATCCCCGGAGAACTGTTCGGCATTGTTTTGCTACATGGACTCCATAGGGGAAGCTCAGAGAGTTTATGGGGGTCAGGCGTGGCTCCGCTACGACGAGCAATTTCGTCAGCGGAAAGCGGTGCGTCCTTCAATCCGGTGGGATCATAAGGACATCGGGTTATGGTTGCGGGTTATGGCACCCACGCGTTATGGTCAGCCCTTTCAGGGAGGACCTGGTAGCTCCGGGCAGCAGGGGGGTACCGGGTCCTTTGGGGGCGGTTCCCAAGGGGGATTTAAGGCCGGTATCTGCTGGCAATTTAATGACAACCAGTGTCGATTTGGGACAGGCTGCCGTTTTAAACATGTCTGCTCCGTGTGCAGTGCAGCATCCCATGGGGCGTCACGGTGTATGCGAAAGGGGAGGGGAAGAGGAGCCAGTGCTTCTCAGGGGAGTGACGCCGGTGAACATCCTCGCGATGGGACCATATCTAAATAGGTACCCTGATCGGGCGGCGGCGGCGTTATTGGAGAAGGGGTTTAGCGAGGGTTTTCTGATCCCGTCGCCTACTCATGTAGTCCCCTTTTCTACAAAGAATTTAAGGTCGGCACGGTTACACACTGGGGTGGTGTCGGATAAGTTGGCTAAGGAGGTTGCACTGGGTAGAATGGCAGGCCCATTTGGATCCTTGCCGATTCCTGATCTGGTAGTTTCTCCTTTGGGAGTGGTCCCTAAGAAAGAACCCAACAAATTTAGGCTGATTCATCATCTGTCATTTCCTAAAGGGTTATCAGTGAACGACGGTATTGACCCCGAACTCTGTTCGGTGGTCTATACTTCTTTTGACGCAGCGCTTCGCTGGGTTAGGAAGTATGGCCGTGGGGCGCTCATGGCCAAGACGGATATCGAATCCGCCTTTCGGCTGTTGCCGGTGCATCCGGATAGTGTGCGGCTATTAGGTTGTTTTTGGGAAGGGGGGTTCTATGTGGATCGGTGTTTGCCAATGGGATGTTCAATATCATGCTTCTACTTTGAAGCATTTAGTACCTTTTTGGAGTGGGTGGTAAGGGACGTGTCGGGGGTACCCTCGGTTATCCACTACTTGGATGACTTTTTATGCATTGGCCCAGCGGACTCAGAGGTATGCGGGTCGCTGTTGGCATCGATGCAATGGGTAGCGGGGCATTTCGGGGTTCCATTGGCCCCTGAGAAAACCGAGGGCCCTACTACGGCTATTAATTTTTTGGGCATTAGGATTGATTCCTTGCTCATGGAATGTAGCCTGCCAGAGGACAAGTTGGAGGATATGAGGCGGGAGATAGGGAAGATCATGGGAAGCAAGAAGGTAATGCTTAGGGACCTACAGTCCCTTTTGGGCAAGCTGAATTTTGCCTGTCGCATTATGCCCATGGGGAGGGTATTTTCTAGGCGGTTGGCGGGGGCTACGGCGGGGGTTAAGGCCCCTCACCATTTTATCCGGGTGTCCGGAGGGATGAAGCAGGATCTGGGGGTTTGGTATTCGTTTCTGGAACGTTATAACGGGCGGTCTATTATTTTGGATAGGGCGGTCTCCAATGCCGATTTGGAAGTCTTTACTGACGCGGCAGGGAGTGTGGGATTCGGAGCTTACTGCCAGGGTGAGTGGTGTGCGGGACGTTGGCCCGGCTCTTGGGTGCAGGGGGGGCTGGTCAGGAACCTGACCCTGTTGGAGCTGTTCCCGATAGTAATGGCAGTGGAAATTTGGGGTGAGCAGTTCAGGGACAGGAAGATTCGTTTTAATTGCGATAACATGAGTGTAGTGCAGGCGATTAATTCTGTATCGGCCTCTTCTCCTCCTGTTCTTTGTTTACTGCGGCGGCTAGTATTGAGATGTCTGGAGCTGAATATGTGGGTGGTGGCGGCGCACGTTCCAGGGGTAAAAAATGATTTGGCCGATGCTTTATCTCGTTTCCAGTTGGAGCGCTTTCGGGAACTGGCTCCGGAGGCGGCGGAAGTGGGAGTGGAGTGCCCCGCGGAACTTTGGACCTTGGTTTCGATTCCGCAAACCGGCTGGTCCGAGCGTCATTAGCAAGAGGAACCTGGGATGCTTACGCCGCATCGTGGGCGCTTTGGGAACGTTGGTTGGAGGTAGTGGGTCCTCTTGCTACGTACCAGGAGACGGCGGCGGCGCTTTTTAGCTGCATTGGGCATGCAGCTAATGAAGGATGGTCGGTATCCAAGGTATCGCGCTTTATATCGGCCCTAGCATTTGGTTTTAAGGCTCGAGGCCTTACGGATGTGACAAAGTCATTTGGGGTTCAACAGGCGTTGAAAGGTTATAGACGGGGATCTTCACAAGGGGATAGGCGTCGTCCGGTTGTGTTTCAGCTGTTAGAAAAACTTGGGCAGAAGCTGTCGGATATCTGTTCATCAGGTTTTGAGGTCTCGTTGTTTCGCCTCGCGTTTTCTTTGGCCTTTTTCGGGGCGTTCAGGATTGGAGAACTCATCTGTCCAAGTAAAAAATTGGCTGGAGGTCTGTCCTTAGAGGATGTTGATTTGCTTACTGGAAGTCTTCAAGTTCGTATCCGTAGGTCAAAGACTGATCAGACGGGCCGAGGGAAGTTGGTGCGGCTGGGAGCAGTCGGAGGGGCCCTCATGTGCCCGGTGGATTGTTTTAAAAATTTTATGAGGCAACGTGGGGGGGCACCCGGCCCTTTGCTGGTTCATGCGGACGGGAGTTTCCTATCCCGGTTCCAGTTTACAGCGTTGTTTCGACGCTGCTTGGGAGATTTGGGGCTGGATCCGACGCAATTTGCGCCGCACTCCTTTAGGATTGGTGCTGCCACGGAAGCGGCAAGTTTGGGGTTGGACGCGGCGGCGGTGCGAAAGATAGGCCGATGGGAATCCGAGCGTTACCGGTTATATATTCGTCCTCACCTGGTTCAGTGGTAATGAAAGGGGGGGGAGGGTGATTTGTTTGGGAATAAGGAACGCAATTAGTGGGGGGCAGTGTTTAGCTTCTGTTTACGGAATATGTTGCTGTTCTGTATTAATTTTCATTACAGGGCGTTTCCTGGTTTGGATCTATGGACATTCATTCGTGCATTGGGGTGCCCAGAGAGCGGCACTGCGGATGAGTGGTCGTCAGCTTGGTATCCCGGAAGAGGTCGCAACTTTACGATGGATTGGCAAGCGTGGGATGGTCTGGAGTCAAGTCCTGTTAGACTTTCAATGTCTAGTGGGCTGGGATCGGCCACCCGATATTGTGGTCTTCCACATTGGGGGTAACGATCTGGGGATGCGTCCATTGCGGGAGCTGATCAGGGACATGCGGCATGATTTGTTGCGATTGTGGTCCATGTACCCCAGGATGACGATGGTGTGGTCAGATATAGTGCCTAGGCGGGCGTGGAGGCATGCGGAATCTCTCCTGGGCATTAACCGGGCGAGAATCAAGGTGAACAGGGCTTTGGCTTCCTTCGTGGTTAGGAATGGGGGGTTTATGGTGCGGCATAGGGAGTTGGAGCCAGGGGAAGGAGATTTTTGGCGTCAGGATGGTGTTCACCTTAACGCCATCGGCCTGGATCTTTGGTTATTAGGCATTCGTGATGGAATTGAGAGAGCCTTGGGTCTGGTGGGGGCGTCGCGCTCGTAAGGGAGTCACGCGCGCTAGCTGTGGCGGGTTTTGGGGTCCTTGGAGGTGGTAAAAATTAGTGGGGGAGTCAGGCTCCGCTTGGCTCCCAGTGGTTGAGTGACCAGGCTGGCGAAGGTTGGGGCTCCACAGGGCAGAGGCCTTGGGAGCGCAAGAATGGTTAGCCGCCAGAGGTGGCTTTTGGTGCCCTGAAACCGGGGGTTGACGGTTGGGGGCAATGGCTGAGAGAGAAGGAGGAGGAATTTCGCCAGACCATGGTTGGTTGGAAAATCATAGCTCCAAGGACCTCAGCCCCAAGTTTAGTTAGGGATAGTGTCAGATAGGTTTTTGGGGAAGGGATAATGGAAAATGGGTATTTCAGAGTTCTTCAATACCCATTGTCTGTAAGGTATTTTGTTACTTGTTTGTGTAATAAAATGGCTGCTGTGGCCAGTTCATCCAACCCATGTCTCAGTGTCTTCTTTGAAAAGGGAAGTCAAGTGGGTGTGGGTACTTTGGTCATGGATAGCCATAGATAGGCGCTGCCTAGGGTCAAGGTTTTTTGGCTCAAAACACACTAGAAAACTGCCGCAGCCCTGTTCATACATGTCGCCCTTTATGTGGAAATTAAACTATATGATAAGAATAAAAAAAAAAGTATTATTAAATGTTTACTATGTTGTTATTGTGTTTACTGGCATTATTGCTAATTTTCATATTTTATGTAATTGCTTTGTTTTGTTTCTTTTGGTCCTGAAAGTGAAATAGTGTTGAAGTCTGTGGCACTCACAAGTCCATCACATTAACTATCCCGTTCAGTCCTAACCCTTGATAGCTATGATTTATGGAGAAAGATAGTGAAAGACTGTGCATTGCAGCAATATTCTAGTGAATTCCATGCATTCTGACCTGAGACCATGATCCAGCGTCAGCCTTCAGAGATAACATTATGGTGGTCTAATGGAAGGTGTGTTTTGACTAAGCACGCAGCCCCTGAGAGCCTTATGCATTATGTGTAAGGAAAACACATAATGTGCTAACAGAGAACATTTCCCGAGATTTCTGCCTGGATTTCAATCACTTACAGTGTATGAAAAGCCAAATTTCCCTTAAAATAAAATAGTTCAGAGGATTGGGCTTCCCAATGCACTAAGCTAAGCTGTAGCTCTGCTAAACATCCATCAGCTTCATTGAATGAGGCAGCTACTTTTGCTTCTCTCATCGTTAATATGGGTGAGTTGTCTGAAGACCATGGCAGTGCCATAAATCTTATATACTGGGACATAGATCATAATCAAGCAGTCTAGAAATGACAGAACATCAGTGTCCCTCTATAGATCTTATGAAAGCATTCTATAGGGAAATTATTCTATATTTCAAGTGAGGCTAAAGAAAAAATAAAATTTAAATTTTCCTGCTTACACGCTCTTGAAAATTAATGTTTTACTTGAATGTTCAGAATGTGCAGAGACTGTACCCAGCACAAGGGAATATCAATTAAAATCTTACTTCTGAAATATCTGTGCCTGGACAGGACCTTCAAAAATATTTAACGTTGCTAGAAGTGTAGTCTGGATGAAAGCCCCCTCGGTGGCTGTTATCCAGAATGTTGCTCTGATACTTAGACATTTCACAGAACAATAAAACAGTGAGCCTCTCATTTCCATTACAGCAGAGACAGCTTGTTAAGGACACCACCCCATAGGAGGGACAAACAATGTTCTCTATTGCTTTTACCATCAGTCAACCCATCTTTTAATCATACATAAATAACATAGGAGTCAGCTGTGCAGACACCATCTTTCTTGGTCGCAAGGACATAAGCTAAAGGTTTATGGACCTGGAAGTAAAATGTCAGCTTGGGTCATCCTCCCTTGGACAATAGCTCTTCATGGCTGTGGACCACTACTTTTTAAAAACAGGTTTCTTACTTGGCGTGATGCATGCCTGTGATGTAGCGTGCCACAAAAATGTATTACTAGTTAATAGAAAAAAGAGAAAAATTGCCAGCTCACCATACGATAATCAGTTAATAAGGGCCATCGGTGCAGGCATCCCACAAGGAGTAGGCGTAGAACAACGAAAATGCTTGTAAAGCTGGTGATACAGAAGTCCAGGTGGTCCCCAAGTAAAAATTCAAAAGCTTTATTCTGTTAAATTAAAGGGAAAAAACAGCATCCAACGTGCAATATGCAATACAAGCGGCTTGCATTGCATATTGCACGTTGGATGCTGTTTTTTACCTTTTAGGGGCCTTTCACACGGCTTATTTCGGTGCGGATTGGAGCCGTACTGTGCGCCGGATTTGCGCTGCAGTACAACTCCAATCCGTCGCAGTAATTACGGTAATCCACAGTTCTCATAGAGAACAGTGGATTCCGTTGCTCCTTCCTGCTCGGCGAATCCGCCGGGGGGGGGGGAGAAAGTCACCTGCACATTATCCAGGTGCAATACGCGCCGTGGATAATGCAAGTCTATGGGGCCGGCGGGCCGCGCCCCCGCCCCCCGCACCCGCCCCTTATTCAAGCCGGAATTGCGAGCGCAATCCGGCTCGCAATTACGGCTTGAATAAGCCGTGTGAACACGGCCTTAATGTAAAAGAATAAAGCTTTTTAAATTTTTACTTGGGGACCACCTGGACTTCTGTATCACCGGCTTTACAAGTATATTCCTAGTTAACCCCTTTGTCGACACTGGACATCAAGTTACATATCAGTGCCAGTAAAGGGCTTTGTAGTGGAATTGCAGCACGATCCCTCTACACAGCCGGTGGATGACGACTGCTAATTGCAACTAACACTCACCGGTTACAGCAAGGGATTGTGCTGGCGCCATCCTGTGCTGTTTAACCCATTAGATGCTGCGGCGATTGTGCCCACGCCATCTAAATGAATGACAACCAGTACCGTGCACAGTTCCTTACTCCAGTCAGGGCCCCAGTGGCGAGATCGCGGGGCCCAGATCAGTTTACATGGTGGCTGGAAGCCCGGTAAAGGCTTCTGTCGCCACCCTGTTTTTTGTTGTACTACTTTTTGCCTCAGAAAGTTCAAATCACCACCCTTTTGTCATTTTACAAATAAAAAAAAAAAATTAATAAAAAAGTTACACATATTTGGTATCACCACGTCCGAAAATGTTTGATCTATTAAAATATAACATAATTTATCCCATACGCTGAACACTGAAGAAGAAAAAATTCCAAACGCCACAATTGCGGGTTTTTTGGTCATTTTATGTCATCTAAAAATTGGAATAAACTTGATCAAAAAAGTTGCATGTATTCCAAACTGATAGCAATAAAAAAGTATGCTTCAGCCCGCAAAAAAATCACCCTCACTCAAGCCTATAGGTGTTAGTACAAAAAAGTTATTGTTCGCAGAAAATGGCGCCGTGGCCCAAATTTCAAGAATCAAAAATGTTTGGAATTTTTTTACGGTACCAAAACATAACAAAAACTGTACCTTTTTGGTATTACCAGAATCATATCAACCTGTAGAATACAGATAACTAATCATTTATACCGAAGAGTGAATGCCCCCCAAAAAAACCCTGCTAACATGGCACATGTATGTTTTTTAACATTTTGTCCCACTTGGAATTTTTTTGCGGTTTCCCAGTATATTCTATGGTATGATGAATGACACCATTAGAAAGTACATCTTGTCCCGTGAAATAAAAGCCCTCATATGTCTATGTAGGTGGAAAAATAAAAAAGTTATGGCTCTGGGGAGGCGAAGAGGGAAAAACAAAATTGTCAACCAAAAAAAACACAAGGTCCTTATTTGTCAAATACATCAACTAAAGAAACGAAACTACAGGCTCATTGTGCATCATACAAGAACCTTTTTATAGGCTCCTCCTCACATTAACAAATCTTTTTCTTTTTTTTACTAAATAAGGATTTTTTTATGGGAAAATAGGGGGTTTGTATTGGATTTTATTTTTTTTAAACACTCAAACTTTTTGTGTCCCACTATAGGACTAGACCATGATCGCTTGATCAAGCATAAAATATATAACAACACAAAAATGTACTACTAAATGTTGTGCTGAGGCAGGTGTCTTTGGCAGGGCCTAATAGACTTCTGTACATGGCAGGCTCAGATGCCATGATTTGGCCTCTGGCTGCCATGGTGACCAGTTCCCTGTAATAGTGTTGCAGGGGTACAGATGGTTAAACAGAGGGAGCTCCCTCCATCTATCAATCATCTAGACTCTGAGACTGGCCACGGGATCTAGGTGGTTAAAACGGCAGGGATCAGAGCTAGTTCTGATTTCAGTCGCTCTGTGGGGGCGTTGGCACAGATTGCTGCCTCATTATATGACCCAGTGATACAGCTGTGTGATGAGGGGGTCTGTGTGCTACCTGACTTGTAGGCCTAGTCACAAGTGTGACCAATGCGACCACTGTAACTATGACCTATAACTTATAATGCTGGTATTATTACTATACTCTGAGCTGCCCCTGTCATTTTTCCTACCTCTCTTGCCCATTTTGGTATTATCTTTTTGACAAGCTGTGTTTAGTAGATTGGGATCATTTAAAGATATCATTATTTTATTTTCCTGTTGTTTTATGAAATGTACAATCCCCCATTAGAAAAGAAGCAGCAGTATAGTGAGTACACTGCTGATCCAAACACTGTCCATGGGACTGGTCGTGATAATCGAGCACTACTACCTTTGTCAGTCTCAATCAATTTGGATGATGACACAGCCTACATGCTTAACTGATGCTCCAGTCTAACAGAGTCATGCTGGACCCTACCTTTCATCATTGACCCGTTTCAGTGGCTCTTTATGATTGTTAAAAGTAAGAATTTGTTTTATCTGTTTTATCTTAGTTTAATTTTCTTCATTTTTCATGTTTTCTTATTTTGAGGCTTAGGAACCAGTTATCAGTTTTCCATAGAGTTATGGTTTCAACATACAATAGTCATCCCAGAACCAATTAATATTGTATGTTGTGAAACCACTGCATTGGCTGGGAGGTGTGTAGAATTTGAGGTGTTACCCGACCCGAATATACCCGAATATTTGGTGTCCTGTCTTCAGAAATGGCTCTTCTTTACCTCTGTGCATGCTGTTTTTATCCTACAGTATGTTTTATGTGGATGTAATAAAGTTGTGTTGCATCATGTATTTTGCGTTTGTGGTAGCCTTTTTGTAGGTATCTTGTGTTACTTTTACCATCGGTCAAACCATCTTTTAGTCATAAAAAAATAATATTAAAAATAACTTTGGTAGAAATTGCAGATCATTTTGAAATTGACTACAAAGAGTAATATTGTAGTCTTTATCAAACAGATTATAGTTATTAATATTATTTATTTTAGAGCGTCATTAGTTCCAGGGAGCTGTAAAATACAGGGAGGCTACATACATAACATATGTCAAACAAGTACAATGGTGATGATAAATGACTAACAACTGGTACAGACATAGAGAGGACACTGCTCGCGAGGGCATAAGATCTACAAAGATGTGAGAAATACCATATATAAGCTGTTGGCTATGGACAATGTCCTTTTTTAAAAAAGGCTTCCCAAGAATAAGCAGATTATAGACTATCTTGCTGATAAGATCCAAACAATCATCTGTACTGTATAGATGAACCTTGCTGCAAGTATTCAATTCTCCTGCAGTGCCTCCACAGGAGAAAAAGAGCATTATACCATGCTTATGTAAAATCAATACAAAGCACGGATCTGCTGGGTCCACTAGTGCAAGTTATTTGAAATGGTTCTCTGCTCTAGCTTATAGATATAGGGCGACATATATGAACGGGCTTTTCGCCTGTTTTCTGCCGTAACCTGCGCCTCACCGACCCGAATCTGCTGTCGGACGCAGGGATGCGATGTTAGGCGCACCGTTCGCCACTTTCAGATGCGCCTCGCATGAAGGGGCGTGCAATGTGCGCGGTGTGGTCATTCCGGGGTGGGACGCGGCGCGCTCAAAAACTCCGAGGCATGTACGATCGCGGCTCGGCAAAGTGAGGCGCATTGCAGCGCTCGGCAGCTCCGACAGGCAGATCTGGTTGATTCTGGTCTAAATGATCCGGCGGAGGCGAAGTGAAGCGAGAACGGCACATGAGAGGAAACATATAGAAGATCGCAACAGAAATCTCAGCTCTCAGCTCCGTGAGGCATGGAGCTTGATTCCAAAATATTGCCTTTATTAGGTGTAAAACATTATCAGAAAAAGAGCTCAAACTTAGTAAAAAAAAAACTAAAAAAAAACACCACTTTCCAAAAATCTAGAACGGAGCAACATCAGGAATTAGGCTATTGGAAATTGCCGGGAAATACAGTAATTCACATTCTGTGAGCTATTCTCATTGGTCTGGCAGAAACCAACCATCAGAATAGGAGCAAAAGGGACCATTAAAACCTATGGAGAAGTATTGACCAATCAAATTCAAAGGCGGGACAGTTCAAAATACAGTAAATGAGAAAAGACTGATTGGTTGAGCTAGCGGGGGCTTGGCAATCCTGGCCAATCAGAATAGGAGCGACAGGGACCCATAATAAACTATGGAGAAGTATGGACCAATCAAATGA
This sequence comes from Phyllomedusa bahiana, assembly GCA_025379985.1. Lineage (NCBI taxonomy): Eukaryota > Metazoa > Chordata > Amphibia > Anura > Hylidae > Phyllomedusa > Phyllomedusa bahiana. Next base: position 34,627 of record JAODAL010027955.1, on the reverse strand, counting down.
AAAGGCGGACAGTTCAAAATACAGTAAAAAGGCAGAAAAGAGTGATTGGTTGAGCCCAGGCGGCAGATATGAATCCACCAATCATATGTAGTGCGTCTATTTTGAATGGAGAAGAAGGGCGCAATAAAGGGTGCCCTAAAAGTTATTACTGTCTACGGGAAATATTCTAGTACTGTGATTGTTTGGTGAGAAGAGGGGCTCGTCCAACTTAGCCAATCAGCGGCTGAGCTACCTTCTCATAGAGTTCTATGGGGAAAAGAAATGCAGAGCAAAATAGACGCACTACATATGATTGGTGGATTCAGATCTGCCGCCTGGGCTCAACCAATCAGCTCTTTTCTGCCTTTTTTACTGTATTTTGAACTGTCCGCATTTTCATTTGATTTGTCCATACTTCTCCATAGCTTATAATGGTTCCCTGTCGCTCCTATTCTGATTGGCCAGGTTTGTCAAGCCCCCGCTAGTTCAACCAATCAGCTCTTTTCTGCCTTTTTACTGTATTTTGAACTGTCCCGCCTTTGATTTTGATTGGTCCATACTTCTCCATAGGTTATAATAGGCTACTGTCGCTCCTATTCTGATTGGCTGGTTTCTGCCGACCAATGAGAATAGCTTACAGAATTTGAATTACTGTATTTCCCAGCAATTTTCAATATCCAAATTCCCGATGTAGCGCCATTCTGGATTTTTTGAAAGTGATTTTATTTATGTATTTTTTATAGTAGGTTTCAGCTCTTTTTCAGATAATGTTTTACACCTAATAAAGGCGATTTTTTGATTCATACGCTGCACGGACATCTTTAATGATTTCTCGCTGTTTTCCAGCCTGTCTCGAATCGGAATACATGTTAGACGTAGTCCCTCCTGCGCCTAAGTCCCTGCACTGCGCCCCACACACTGGCGAGGCGCGGTGGACTTTACACGCCATGTATGAGCGCACTACCTCGGGCGGCGAATCTTAGGCGCAGCTCCGCACTGCGCCTAAGTCCCCGCACTGCGCCTCACACACTGGCGAGGCACGGCGGACTTTACATGATAATAAATCAGGCGCAAATTTCGCTGGAAAACTGGCCAAAACATGCGCCCCGACGTGGTGAGCTTCATACATGTCGCCCATAGTGTTAAAAGGGGATGCCAGCTTTTTATATAGAATTCTCTACTAGGGTATTTAAAAATAGGATTTGTAAACCAGACAATACTAAATAATAAAATAAATCATCAAAAGACTGTTTTTATCATTATTTGAAACCTGTTTGCATCATTTTCCCCAGAAGCATTGCCTTGATTATCTCTACTGTCCTATTTCTCTCGAAGATGGAGGAGAGTCAAATATTTCAGTGAAGCATCTGCAACTTCCGAACAAACCTAGTCTATAATATCTTATCTATCCTAAATTAAACTTCTTCAGCTCCCAAACTCTTAAGACACATAAATTAATTCCAGCATATAGACTGAGAAACACAATGATCTCTCTATACGGCGTATGGATAACAATTTCCTACCTCCCTAACCACGTATTCCCTAGATAGCTTTACTCTCAGCTCTTCACAGCATAAATCTAAGTTGAATATATCCGATCTTGCAGAGCAAATGAGGATATAGTAAAGTATCCAAGTCATTTTAACAGAACTTATTCTTATCTTCTCTCTTAGCTGATCAAATAAACCAGAGAACAGGATGTGTACCTGGGGGAACAACTGGGCTATAAATACAGATACAGATGTTGCAGCTGCCAGGAAGTTATAGTATAATTTCAGTTTGCAAAGGGAAACCTTATTATTTTAATCAAGTCAAATAGAGGCACAATTCTCATAATAATCTTAAATGTCTACAGCTGTGGTTATTTGATAAGATTAGCCCAAATAATGAGTTGCAGTAGGGTCTCCTTCTACATTTAATAACTCAGTTTAGAGATAGTCTACTATGTAGTGGGAGTTCTAACATTTATACTTTGGAAGGCATTCATCAGTCATGATGTTGTCAATATTAACAGTATCTGATATTGTCTGATGAAGAGCTAAAAAAGCTCAGTAAACCTTCCTCTATCTCATCACAAGCCAAGTGTCTGATCACACTATGACTTGCAGAGACTTTCCATGGTCCAGGTTGGTCAGGAGCCATCTCATCATAACCTATAGCTCCAACATCAAAGGCTCCAGTGCCCTCAAAAAGACATGGTGAGAAATATAAATGAAGACCATTAACAAACACATTGCTTTGTTGATTAAACTTTGGCCAGCAGATAAAGAAGATTTTATCAACTCTTAGAGCATACAAGTTTCTGGTTAACAAACATCTCTCCCTGCTCTCTCTTATCTGTTATTTATCCAAGCTGCCATCAGTCAGTCAATCAGGCTGATCATGGTAAGTCAATCCCTGACGAGTCTTATCTCTAGCACAGAAGATGTGTACACCCAAGGTAATTACAATTTTTAAGCTTTAGAGCTGTGTAGCCTTGTACACTGCTATTTACAAACATCCAGCACTCCTGTCAATCTAAGGGTGTGTTCACACGGTGTCTTTGCAGGCCCTCTTTCAGGACATAATTGCGCTGCAATACACCCGAAAAACAGCCCGTAACTACAGTAATCCATTGCTCTCACTGAGAGCTATGATTAACTGACATGTAACTTCTTCCCAACATGGAAAATGAAAGTGAATGGGGACCAGCAGTCAGCGCTTTAGTGGCCATGTAGTGGCGTACACAGTACGCACCACTATACGCCGCAAAGGCACCATGTGAATTCACTGTAGCAGAATCAGCTACGAATAGCAGAGCTGATATGCCAATCATTACTATAGACCTGCTCCCAGGAAGCTGGCTATGGCTCTGTGAATCTGTATGCTGAGAAAACCCCTTTAAGATCAAAGACTCAAAAATGCTTCAAACTGCAGGCATGTCTTGCATATGAAAGATGTCTAGGAAATAACTGATCATTTTGGCTGGATTTTCCCTTAAAAATGTAGTATCATTTTAATTAATTACTTATGTATTTTTTTTCCATCCAAGAATTGCTGCTAAATAGTTAATTGCCACCCAAGAACAAGTACTTTTTTTGTTGTCTCACAAGTACCTATAAACTTTCTCTATTAAATCACAGAAAACACAATCATTTTACAGTATGTATAGTTTTTAAAGCATGCTCTTGTGTCTAGATATCGCCATTTCATACTTGTTATGTTGTCCCCTAATGGTCTATTGTATTACTCTCAGAAAATCCACCTAATGGGTCCAGTGATAGTGAAAAGGAGTCACGTCTACTGTGCCAATTCTCATTCTCAGACGCCCGCAGCCATGGCACACACCTCAGGCTCGCTTTCTGCAGCGCTGTTCCAGATGTGCTGGGAGACTGTGGAGAAAGTCAAAGCTACCTCCTGACTTTCTCCACTATAAATTCATGCTCAGGACTTACCACACTGAACTTCACTGCGCAAAAAAAAAATACTTCCCCTCCCTCGCCTCCACATTAAACAAAAACCCAAAACGACTGTTTGAACATTGCCACTACCTCATCAGTCCAAAATCTCAGGCCCCGGTCACTGACCTCTGTGCTGAAGACCTGGCCACTCACTTCAAAGACAAAATAGACAGTATCCGGCAAAACATTGCATCTCAATCCTCAAGTAACACCCATCCTGTCCCCTCCGGCACGTCCTCTAGTCTGCTCTTAGCCCTTGACCCAACGGCAGAAGAAGTGTCCAGGCTTCTCCAGTCTGCTCGTCCCACCATCTGCTCTAGTGACCCCATTCCCTCTCACCTTGTCCAGTTCATTTCTTCAGCTATCATCTCTCACCTTACTGCAATCTTCACCCGCTCTCTCTCTACTGGGATCTTTCCATCTTCCTTTAAACATACCATCATAACCCCTTTACTTAAAAAGCCTTCTCTGGACCCAGCGTGCGCTGCCAACTACTGACCAATCTCTGATCTGCCCTTCATCTCTAAACTCCTGGAACGCTTGGTCTACTCTCGCCTAATCTGCTATCTCTCTGATAATAATCTTCTCGATCCTCTACAATCCAGTTTCCGCACCCAACACTCCACAGAAACTGCTTTAGTTAAAGTCTCTAATGACCTCCACACTGCTAAATCACAGGGCAAATACTCATTGCTGCTTCTCTTGGATCTCTCTGCAGCGTTTGACACTGTGGAACACCACCTTCTCCTCAGCATGCTCAGCACCATTGGCCTCCAGGACACCGCTCTCTCTTGGTTCTCTTCCTACCTCTCTGACCGCTCCTTCAGTGTCTCATTTTCTGGTTAATTCTCCTCTTCCTCTTGCTGTTGGGGTTCCTCAGGGATCGGTTCTAGGTCCTCTCCTTTTTTCACTCTACACATCCTCCATTGGACAAACCATCAGCAGATTTGGCTTCCAATACCATCTCTACGCTGATGACACTCAACTATACACCTCCTCCCGAGACATCACTCCTGCCCTGCTACAAAACACCAATGACTGTCTGTCCGCTGTCTCTGACATCATGTCCTCTCTCCATTTGAAACTAAACCTCACTAAAACCAAACTTCTTGTCTTTCCACCATCTTCTAACCAACCCTACCCTGCTATTTCTGTCTCAGTGTGTGGCACCACCATAACTCCTAGGCAGCAGGCCCGATGTTATGGGGTTATACTAGATTCGAATCTGTCTTTCACCCCGTATATCCAATCCCTTGCCCGCTCCTGTCATCTGCACCACAAGAACATCTCCAAAATCCGTACTTTTCTCACTGTAGAAACAGCTCAAACCCTCATTCTCATCTTGACTACTGCAACTCCCTGCTTATCGGGCTTCCTCTCTGTAAACTCTCCCCTCTCCAATCTGTCCTGAATGCAGCAGCCAGGCTTGTCTTTCTTTCCAGCCGCTATAATGATGCCTCTACCCTGTGTCAGTCACTGCACTGGTTGCCCATTCAGTACAGGATACAACATAAACTCATCACTCTCACCCATAAAGCTCTCCACAGTGCTGCACCCCCCTACATTTCCTCTCTCATCTCTGTCTACCACCCTACCCGTGCTCTCCGCTCTGCTGATGATATCAGATTACATGTCTCAGTCATCCGAACCTCCCATGCCCGTCTCAAAGATTTCACACGTGCGGCGCCAATTCTCTGGAACATGCTACCGCGGACAATCAGGCACACTCACAACCCTCACAGTTTTAAGAGGGCCCTAAGAACACATCTTCTCAGGCTGGCATATCAAGATCCCTAATTGCTAACCCCCACCTGCTATCACACCTATCTGTCACTCCCAACACTAGGGCACTCACAGGCACTTATCTGTATATAGATGTACTGTCAGGGTGGCAGGGTCACCCAACTTTTATGTAAACCACCTCCTATTTATGTAACATGGCTGGACCATTGTAAACTGAGCACTTCTTAACCCTTTGTCTCACCCATACACCATAATAGATTGTAAGCTCTCGCGAGCAGGGTCCTCACACCTTGTGTCTCATTTGTAAGTTCTTTTAATGTGTAATGTCTGTATGTATACCCTCTAAATTGTAAAGTGCTGTGGAATATGTTGGCGCTATATAAATAAAAATTATTATTATTATTATTATTATTGGCTGGTCTCCATAACAGGCAACCTTTGTACAAGAGGATCCAGACAATGAGACTACTGAGCATGGCTGACCACTGGCACTAGACACATTGGGGTTGACTTTTTATGGCAATTGTGCCAGAATTCTGGGGTATGTGCTTTATGTCATCTTTACTATATGTTTTGACATTTTCCAGATACTCCCGTACCATGTCTAACAGAATATGGGAAGGACTGTGATCCCAAGTAACAAAATTGTGTTTTTTAGTGTGCGACCCCATACGCTAATTGGTGTCATAAACTAAAATGTTGAAGACTACACAGTCTAAACATGCAGATTTATCAACACTGATAAATTAGGAACATTTTTAGACTGTCTAGTCTAAGTAGTAGGCGGTATAATACATTTTCCCCATTATGTGGACAGTCAGAGAGGCAATAAAAGAAGAACACTAAGAGGCACCGTGAAAAGCGAGAACTAGACAGATATATTAACGATACACCAAATTTCCAATTGGAATCTATGTTTTGCATAATCTTTCAGAGTAAATTAATATATATTTTTTTTTATAAAACACCTTTAAAGGGTTTGTCTCACTACAAGGATTGCTTTTTATGTTAAAGATCTTGCAAAAACGAGTCACTTTGCAATATATGTCCATTAACAGTATCCTACCTATTCCTAGATATCCCCTCTTGTATGGGCTGCATCAGCTCCTCAGGTCTCTATAGCTACAGACCTGTTTAATCTCTCATGATAGGCTGTCAGTACTAGTTGCTATAGCTACAGACCTGGCTTCTACTGCAGCCTAGTAGAAGCCAGTAAACACACCTCTGAATTCAAAATGAAACCAAGAAAACAGGACTGATGTAAGATGAATCAATTTAGTGAGACAACTCCTTTAAGTACTTTGCTTGCAGATATTTACAGTTAACACTCATTAGGTGGTATTAGTCTGCCAGATGTCACTAGTGAAGGGAGGACCGAATATATGACATAAAGGACATAATACAGATCAAAGTATTTATGTTACCATAGAAAGGGCTTGCCCAACTCAAAACAGCCCACAATTAAGTAATAAATAAAAATAAAAGTAATATTTTTTAATCAAAGAGTCTTGAATTTCAGTCTTGTTTTCACAGAGGATCAAAATAATGAATCATTTTTTATATTAAAAATTATAATTGCATATTTTTAAGTTTTTTTTTTTAGGTTGACGACCCCTTTGGTATATTATTTAGGATACACTTGCCTAGATATTAATTACACCTTGAATTATTAAAACCTATAGCCAACTTATTCAAAGTGTTTTCCAAAGCATCCTGTCTACATCTGTCCATATAATGAGAACTTGCTAATTTCTGCCAATGTAAATGAAACATTATGACTGGTGGATTTAAATGTCTGTTTTTCCTGTGTTGTTTCAGCGGAAATAGTATGTACCAAATGTCACCCTATCTTTCAAATGCGTTTCCATATTTAATAATCCCTGGAATAGAGTGACGGTGAGAAAAGTGAGAAAAAGCCTTAAAGTTGGAATTAGAATGAAAATACCTTTGGCATAATTGAATAAACTGCACTATAATTCCTGTGCGAGCTGTCACATATCACAACTGCATTAAATCATAGAAAACAGAGGAAAAAGACATCTGTGTTGCTACTTGGAAACATTTGTACTCAATGTAAACGCAGTCAGGCCGGGATATTCTGGCACTATATGAATGTAACAATAACATAAGTTGCTCTCTTAACACATAAAGAGAGACTACAAGATCTAGTGTGAATTAAACAACATGTTCCTTCAAAGTCAAAAAGTCAAAGCTTAAAAAAGCTCCTAGTTATGATTATTTTTATATATAACCCATTCACTATATGGGTCTTTGTCACATAGATTATTCCCCCTTGCTGAGGACAGCACAAGCTAGTGACAGACATGCTGTTTCCAGCGCTGTGTCCCTTATTCTGTAAGATGCTGTAGTTTCAGAGTATTTAATGCTGAAATCTGTTAGTTTTCAGCATGTTAAGCAAGAAAAGAGTCCGTTCAATTCATGACCCGCCCACCTGAGGCTAGCCCCGCCCACCTCACACCTGATTAACCTATTACTTTCAATAGGTAGAAATATGTGAATAACTGTCAGATGGGTGGAGCTAACCTTAAGTGGGCGAGGCTTACACTTGCTCACAAATAAGCTGGACTCTTCTAACTGAAAACTGCCAGATTCGAGCATTAAATACTCTGAAACTGCTGCATCTTACATGATAAGGGTCACAGTGCTGGAAACAGAATGTCTGTCACTAGCCTGTGCTGCCCTCAGCAAGGGGGGCATAAACTATGTGACAGGTTCTCTTTAAAGGGCTTTTATCATGAAGGCATTTCATGACTAGTTTGTCCTGCTTCAGCTTTCAGTGTGTTCAAAATGGGGCATGTATTATTTGTTTGAACTAAATATCATGTGACTCAGCAGGCTTGACATCACCATGCTTTTCCCCACAGTGTGCTTTCTCTAGTCAAACAAAGTTATGCGTGTTGAAAGAGCTGTTAGTAGCTACAAAGTAGCTGAGTGGTTAGCACTTTCTCCTTTCTATATTGGGGTTCTAGGTTCAAATCTCTGCAGGAACCAAATTAGTTTTTTTTCTCAATTCACATACTTGATTGAGGTTTCTTTTTTTCTTTTTTATTCATTTGCACTGTTTGATTTATTACTATGGAGACAGAGGACAGGAGTAGAATGACAGCACCTGGGGTTGAACACGCACTCAACAGTGAGTGTGTGTGATAACTAAATAAGGAAGGGACTGACAGTGACTGCCTGAGAGCAGAGGTGATGTCTGAGCATGCATGGCCAAGACTCGGAGCACTCATCCCTGCTCGTATCCCCCCGAGATGAGTTGTAAGATGTGGATCACTAAGGCAGTAGATAAAATAAAAGTACTACAGAGTTTTTAATAATGATTAATAGTGAAAATGTTTCTTATTTAATTTGCAAGCTTCCCACGTCAATTTACTTCTTGGAAAAACCCCATTAATTATCTACTTCTTTTTCCATCTGTCCAGTCATACCAAATCCTTGGATACTCTCTCGGCCAGTTACTGACATTATTCTATTCTTTTATAATGATAAAAGTGATAAATCTGATAAAAGAATAATAATGCAATGTATAAAATCAGATGTCGTACCATGTCTCATACCACATTTATAAGGGTTCCAAACCCCAAAAATCGTGCATTTTCCATAGGGCTGGAGCACGAAAATAACATTTTTGCTGCTTCAAATGACAATAAGGGATTACTGTTTAGTTGCTACTAGTGTTGCACTTCAGTTTCAGGACTGAAGCAACCCGAATGTGTTATATTATTCATCAAATGTGGTCAGAACATAGTCAGGATTCCTACTGATAAATAATACAGCTTATGTGGCCAGTCTGATTGCTTGCTTGCTGACTGACTGCCAGACACAATGTGCTGGCAACATTTAGGTCCCTTCAGTTCAGTCAAAAAAAACAAAACTGAACACTAATTTAAACTTACATGGTTTGTCATTATAATTGCTGTATATGCTTCTTTTAGAGTGATTCCATGGTGGCCAGGAAAATGGATAGGTAGAAGTAGGCAACTGCCTAGGGTTGCAAAAAGTAGAAAAAATGGATTGGCATTAGCCCCGATTAACACACACAGTCCATTAAGACAATCCGCAGGGGTATATATGGATAGCCGGAGGTGCAATGCTTTCCAATAGAGAGTTAAAATCCAATGCACAATATAAGAATTATAGCTGCACTCACCAGTTCCTTTTTCTATAAGCTTTTATTCAGCGTTTAAAACATCATGCGGGCATACAAACGAAAGGACAGGGAGAGGGACCGTCACAGCCTACGGCCGTTTGACGTCATCGGACGATTCCATACTCGAAGCCTTGAGGAAGCGTCTGATGACGTGAAACAGCCGTAGGCTGTGACGGTGTGTCTCCCGGTCCGTCCGTTTTTATGCCCGCGTGATGTTTTAAACGCTGAATAAAAGCTATAATTCTTATATTGTGAACTGCCTAGGGTTGCTTACTACTGCCTGTCAGGATGAGCACGCAAAGGTGTATGAAGTGGGCTCAGCAAATGCCAACCTTTAGTCAAGCCCATCGGGATCCTAATGAAGAATCCTAGACATGCCATCTTGTTACCCCAGTTACCCATCTACCAAAAGAAGAGCTGTAAAAGCACACTATTCTGCGATACATTGGTATTGCAGAATAGTGTGTAGGTGATTGCGTGATCAAGTACCTTCTAAAGACTAAAATTACAAGTAAAAACATTTTAAAACATTCCTCCTTTCCCTATTTTACAAATAAAAAAGACAAACAAAAAAGCAACATAATCAGTATTGCCATGTCTGTAAAAGTCTAATCTACATATATACAGTATATATATTACCTAATTTATCCCAGCGCCAAAATTGTGGTTTTGGTTTTGTTTTGATGACTTTGACTCACCAAAAATTTAAGTAAAAATTGATCAAACAGTCGCAGGTATCCTAAAATGGCGCCACTTTAGTTCACAAAAGACAACAAACCCTCATAACGTTATTGGTCTTAGAAAATGATGCTACAAAGCAAGTTAATTTTTATTTTAAATATCTAACTAATACTTTAGATACAAGCGCCAGGTGTTTCAGGGAACAAGCTGCACAAATCTCGTCAGAGGAGATCACCTGCTGCAATCCTCTAAGAGAAATAATAAGTGTATATATATAAAAAAGACGATCGCGCTCTGTTCGCTGTATAAGGTGCCAATTTAATCACAAGCAGTCCCCAAATAATCAAATTCCAAAATATGCAACCCCCATGCAAACAGGGTGTGGAACAGATATAAGGCCCAGACTAAGCCAGGCACTATACCCTGATGAAGGAGATCGTTATTCTCTGAAACGCGTAGGTCTTGTATGCCTGCTCGGCTTTCGTTAGCTACAGCCTTAGTGACGTCACTCTAGTCTGTTAGCCTGTATGTGTGGATCCCGCACGCTGCCGGCCGGGGCGTATTAGCGGTGAACACACCACACTGTTTGTATGTTTTTTATATATTATTTCTGACAAATCCACCAACTGAAGATTGAAGTGAACAGAAATCTGGATTAGCGCGAGGTTCCTGGCTGATGTGAGCATCCAGTGAGAATCTCTGGGGAAGTGGTTGCACTATTACAGGTGTGTTTTACACAGTTTTATACTATTTGCATGGGGGTTGCATATTTTGGAATTTGATTATTTGGGGACTGCTTATGATTAAATTGGCACCTTATACAGCGAACAGAGCTCAATCGTCTTTTTTATATATATACATTATTTTAAATATCATCTGACCTGTAGAATAAGGATAACATGTCATTTATAAGGCACTGTGTGACAAGTAAGGATCTGGGCCTGATTTGTTTTTCCTGGAGGAGGATCATTTGCCTATGGCGTCAAAATGCCTTGTCACGGCATTGTTTCCATGCATAGTATTTCAAGGAAAGACAACACTTTTTTTTGCAAAAAAAGATTAGTGCCAGATATTTCCTGTGAGTTATTAGAGACTTATACAAAGCAGTACAAGCAATGCATTTTTGTGGTATTTTATTATTTATGGTGCACATTTTGGGTCACATTTTGGATTTTTTGTACAGTTACTGTACAAAAACAAGGTAGTTCACAGCGCCACACTGTTTCCATACCGCTGACATATTTCCAAGAGGCATTCAGCCCCACACAGATGAATTAAACAGTCACAAAAATCTTTGCAATACATTTACAATGAATGACATACACCCTTACAGTTTGCACCTTGCGAGTCGGAATGACTCAAAAGAACCTAAGCAAACTAGAAAGCATACTGTATGTCTTTATGAGTATAGTCCCCAGGACATCCATACTGTCTAGCCCTCCTATTGAATAGATTGGCGAATATTCTATTAGGATCTCATAAATATCTCATCAGCCAGACCCTACCAAAGAAATCCCTTTAATAGTAATTACACAAATTGCAGTTTTGCAAAAAAAAAAAAACCACTAATAAAAATGAATTTTTTAAGAATGTTTTTGCGAAAACTGAAGTGGTCAGATGAAAGCTGGAAGTCAACAGGCAAATATTAAATGTACTACAGACATTGTTTTTCATAGTATTTTTTTTTTTTCAAATTCAAAAATATTTTATTAATAGACAAAGCAATGAATCAGATAATCAAGTATTTGCATAACATGAAGTAAAAGATAAGTGATCAATGAAGTTGCACAGATACAGAGCCTCAATAATACAAAGGCAAAATAGATGCTGTCAAGATAACAACGATTATAAAGACATAAAAAAAAAAACAGACACACGTTGTAAACTACATGTAAAAGGGAAGTGCCCTGCCTAACCTGAGATATAAGGTAGGACCGATACAATAAGAGGGCACTGTAAGCGCCCCTATGATTAGGGCACAAAGAAAGGCCGCAGATCGATGTTTTATAAACCAATGAAAAAGAAAAATGTTACATCTGAGCTACAGTGAAGCTTCTTTTTATTTTATTTTTTCAAAGTTAGGTGCATTTTGTGGGTCAGTAGAATTTTTTTCAGAATCCTGCATCTTTAGGGCTAGCATTTTTTTTGCAATAGGTATTGTGTTTTTTATGCATTTTTTTGAGTGTTTTTCCACATTGCAAATCATATGATAGATTTTTCGAAGAGTTTAAAAAAACAAAAAACCTTTGTGTGAAGTGGTCCTAAAGGTTTCAACCACCTGCTTTATGCCTTAGAAGTGTGAGCCACAGACATACAGTAAAGACTTGCTGTCACTTCATTAGAAGGGCACGGTTGGCAGTGAGAGAAGTGATTATACATACATAATACATGCAAGCATGCTGTAAGTGTACATAACAATTGTTGGGCTCAGAAATGTAAGCTGCTTGCTTATTAATCATAGTCACAAAAGACATTTCAAGTAAAAAGGTCCATAGGGGTCTAACTACAAATTTGCAACACATTCTCTAAGGGCTGCCTCATTCATCATTCACATTGAATGCAATTTGCATATTAAAACAAAGTTTTTTTTAAAATTTGACAATTCTTTGTTCAGTGCAATTATCGTGCTGACTAGGAATGACGGAAGATTACATTATTCTAGTTAATTTTACCTAAACACAGTAAAGAAAGTCGTTTTACAGACTGTGCTAGTATTAAAGAATCCCTCCAGGCATATATGCTTAGGTCCTATTTGTCTCAGTTTATCTGTCCCAACCATTCTGCTAATCTTCTACTTCTCACTAGTGGTTTAGCAGCCTACAGTTTATAATCCTCCTCCTTTTGTTGTGAAGGCCGGGTAATTTTACTCACTTACCTTCTGGAGGGCAATTTATGAAGTCATTTATGCCAGTATTCTGGCATTGAAAAGTCGCTGAAAATTACGCTGAGCTCATCATTTTACACAGGTGGGTGGAGCTTATTGAGAAAGGCGTGGCCTCACAAGCCCAATTTATCAAAACTGTCTAACTGCAAAACTGTTTTTGTTACCCATTGGAGCTCTGCTTTCATTATTGTAACTGCTCTGGAAAAATGAAGCATAAACTCTGATTGGAACTCCTACAAAAGAATAACTGCAGCCCAAAATAATGAATTGGCCCTATAACTAAGTCAAATAAACACCTACAAAACCAAAAGGGAACCACACAATATACGTCTTACAAAAGGAAAGAAACTGTGTTATAAAAGAAAAAATAAACATAAAATAAAATAAATAACACATGATGGTGGGAATAGGGAAAGGGAATAAGAAATTGCAATATAATATATCCTAGACACATGATTAAATATGATAATCGTTTAAAGAGGTTTTGCCACAATTTCATCTCATACCTCCTGCATCCAGCTCTTCAGCTCTTTGTGCTCAGAAGGGGGTGTATGTGATTTGTTTGAATTGCATATCATGTGACCCAGCAGGATGACATAACCAGGCCTTTCCTCTCTCTAGTCAAAGAAAGGTCTGTTTATGTTTGGAGCTGTGGGTAGCTACAATATAGCTCAGTGGTAGGTGTTTTGCCTCATAGCATAAGGGCCCTAGGTTCAAATCCCTGCAGGAATCAAACCTGTGGATTTTTTTCTCTTTATCAATGCACAGACCTGATTGAGGTGTATTTTGTTTTATTTATTTGCACTGTTTGACTAATTACTAACGAGTACAGAGGAGGGAAGTAGAATGACAATACCTGGGGTTTGAACACTCAGTAGCTGCCTGAGAGGAGTGGTGATGTCTGAGCATGTGCGGCCAGGACTGAGGAGCTCCCAGCCCTGGTCGTATCCACTGGAGATGAGCTGTAAACAGTGGATCACTAAAGGAACAGCTAAAAGAAAAATGGTAGATAATTTTTAATAATGATGAATGAGGAAAATGTTTATTATTCAATTTGCAAGCTTCTCATGTCAATTGTACTTTGTGGCAAAACCCTTTTAAGTACTAAAGTTATTAAATAATAAATTATTAACATGGTCAGATATATAGTGCAAAAAGAGTAATCAAATATACAGTATACAAAAATAATATATGGTGAGTAGTCAAACCACAACCTAGCCAAATGAGAAAAAGAAAGAGAGTAATTAAAAGGGTGTTCCAAGACTTTCAAAAGCTCGTTTGTTCAATGTGGCATGATTAAAAATACGTGACATTGTGGCCTGTCATCAGATGCACATAGCACGTGAACGATGAACATTCACCATACCGCGGGGAGGAACAGGACGGCCATCAGGACAGAACAGGATCGGCACGGAGGGAAGTATGTTTCTTTTTTTCTATGTCTAATCATGCCCCATTGGACAATTAGTTTTTAACCCCTTAAGGACCCGGCGTTTTTTTTTTTGTTGACACGTTCGTTTTTTCCCTCCTCGCCTTTCCAGAGCCATAACTTTTTTATTTTTCCACCTACATAGACACATGAGGGATTTTATTTTGCAGGACAAGATGTACTTTCTAATGGTGTTATTCACTATACTATAGAATATACTGGGAAACCGCAAAAAAATTCCAAGTGGGACAAATTGTGAAAAAAAAAACGTATTTTTGCCATGTTTGCGGGGGTTTTTCTATTACAGTGTTCAATCTTCGGTCAATATAATGTGTTATCTGTATTCTACAGGTTGATACGCATCCGGTAATACCATGTAGGGTTTCCATTATGTTTTGGTACCGTAAAAAAATGTTTTCTATTATTGAAATTTGCGCCGCGGCGCCAGTTTGTGCGGACAATACATTTTTTGTGCTAACACCTACGGACGTCAGTGAGGGTGCATTTTTTGAAGGCTGAAGCATACTTTTTATTGCTAGTTTGGAATGCATGCGACTTTTTTGATCACTTTTATTCCATTTTTTAAGTGACATAAAATGACCAAAAAAAACGCACTTTTGGCGTTTGGAATTTTTTTTTTTATAAGGTGTTCAGCGCACGGGATAAACGATGTTATATTTTTATAGATCGGACTTTTTCGGACGCGGGAATACCAAATATGTGTAACTTTTTTTTATTATTTTATTGTTTTTATTTGTAAAATGTGGAAAGGGGGGTGATTTGAACTTTTAATACTTTTTTTGTACTGTAAAACTTTATTTTTTATTTTTTTTACTTTAACATTGAGGCAACCTATGGTGCTTGACCACTAGGTGGCGCGATTGTCAATACAGCCTAATGCATTGCATAGGCAATGCATTAGACTTACCAAGATGGCGGATTCCCCACTTCCTGTCTGCGGACGGAAGTGGGGCAAACCAGGACATGGAAGTGACAGGAGCCTTCCCAAGGCTCCCCACTGCCATGTCCAGGGGTCGGATTGTTGCAGCAATGCTGCGACGGTGCAGATGACCCTGACGATCGGTGCGCGTTCATTCAGACGCCGCAGCCATCTTTGCCGCGGTGTCTGATGGTTTAAACAGCGCGGGCGGGCAACGCTGCCCGTTCGTGCTGTAACGGCCGGGTGTTAGCGGCGATTAGCAGAGCGGAGCGATCCCCCTGCAAAGCCCCTTATGAACCCTGGGACGTACTGATACGTTCAGGGTCCTTAAGGGGTTAAAAGTCTTGGAACACCACTTTAACTATCATAGAGATTACTGGCCAGGGTAAGAGAAGCGTGCCCAATGCACGTTTTGCAGTCTATTTCCTTGGGGCAACCATTTTTTATTAGCTCTGATTGGTTGCTATGGGCCATAAAGACACTCTTACTGTTAGGACAGTTTTGATTAATGAGGCTCATTTACTATAATTTAGTTCAAATCTACTACAGGTCATAGGTAGCGTAATTTTTCTTTCAGATGCATGAATACTTAAAGATGAGGCAAATGGTTTACTATGGCAAACTTTCATTTCACCAATGTTTTTCATGTCAGTCTTAGTAAATTTTCCCATGGTTTTGAAACTATGGCCCACATTTACTAAGACTGGCATATCTTATGCTAATATTGATAAAGGAGTTAGAGTGATTTTCACCAAACTTATTAAAAGCTGTATATCTCTTAATAAATCTTGCGCATTTTTTACTGCGTAAGACTATGTTCACACGGTGTAATTGCATGTATTTCAGCGCGTAGTTGTGCTGCAATATGTCCAAAATGCGCCCCGCAATTACGGTAATTCATAGCTCTTACAAAGAGCTATGAATTATGCCTGTGATCCTTAGGGTATGTTCACACGGCTTAATTGCGGGGCGTACAGTCACGCTGATCGGCGCATACTCGCGCGACGTTGGGGGGCTGGCAGCCCACCGGCCCCATTGACATGCATTACATGTCACTTATTGTACGAGCGTGGAGAGGAGACGTAATCCATAGTTCTCTACGAGAACCATGGATTACCGTAATTATGGGGCGCATTTCGCTAGTATTAGGGAATATACCTGGCGAAATGCATCCCAAAATAAGCCATGTGAACATAGCCTTAAAATGTATTGAACGCCGGGGAAATGAAGTAACAGAAAAGTCTATGGGGCCAACCCTCTTGCGCTTTAGAAGTGGCCAACGCGTACTTCTATAACACCACACATAGTGCAGTGTGTGCAATACGCGCCGCAATACGCCGTGTAAATATACCATAATAGAAAATCAATTATATACTGCTATATACTAACTAATGTAAATTTGCATATAAATTGGTGCTTTTTCTACTATTTTACTTTGACAAGAAAATTTTACATTTTTAGCATTAATTTGTTGCACATAATGATCAGTGCATTTTACACCAAAAACTTGCATAAATTGCTTTGTAAATATGGGCCACTGTGCTCGTGCTTAAATGAGGGGCGTTCAATAGTTAACATGAATTTTTAAGCTCTGTTCAAATAAAGAGTGCAAGGTAGACATAATTGATTTGGCACGAAAAATAGGCATTGAATTGTACTCTCTTCTAATTAGTGTGTGCCAGGCACAGGTGATAACTCTCCCAATCCACCTCCAATAAATAATAAACCGTTAAAATGGTAGTGGACACATCACTGGCTGTAAAAAAAATATATTGAGCTTTATTTACTCATCCATGTGACATAATTTTCACTATCAGTTAAAAATAATAATAATCATGGAGGTTTGTACATAAGCCAGTTATGGCGATTAATGAAAAGTACATTGCTTTGGTTTATATTCTACCACAATAAAGGCTACAGAAAATTAACCAGTACGAATTCCATGGAATGAACGCAAACTGTTTGCAAGGTGAGGGTGTTCATTTTTTGGAATTCCTACTGTTTACTCCAATTGGTAATGTCTATTGTATCCCTTCCTTACCGCCCTCTCAACTCCATGATGAGATAATGGGGTGCTAAGTGGTTGCCATGGCAGACTTATGTAGTTGCCATGTTACTGCTCCTATTACTTCCTTCCATAGGAAGTAACGTCATCTTGGTACAGACTTCTGCATTTTATAAATAATGCAGAACAGTGTACAATCAACTGCACGCCTTAGTGGTCAAGTTTCCTAGGGGCACTTCATGTCGAAGGTATATTTTTGTCATTTTATAAATAAAAAAAAATAAGATGCACATAAATAATAACGCTTTATGCATTAAAAGTCTGATCTATAAAAATATAACCTAATTTATCCTAGATGGTGAACATGTAGAAAAAAAAATATTCCCACCGTCAAAATTGTGTTTTTAGTCATTTTACATCCTAAATATAATGAAAAGTGATCAAAAAGTCACATGTATCACAAAATGGTACCACTTCACTCTGCAAAAAATGGGCTCTCACTCAGGTCTATCAATTGAAAAATAAAAAAACTATTGCTTGCAGAAAATAACGCTGTAGTGCAAATTTGAAAAACAGAAACATTTTTAATTTTTTTTCAAAGTACTAAAGCGTAACAAAAACTCTACAAATTTGGTATCATCTGATTGTAGTGACATAGAGAATGCAGATTATATGTCATTTATACCAAACAGTGAATAGTATTAATGTGAAATCTCTGCAAAAATGACGCAATTGTGTCTTTTCTTCACGTTCCATCCCACATAGAATTTTGCTGGGTTTCTCAGTACATTATATGGTCAATGGCACCATTGAAAAGTACATCTTGCCTAAAAATAAGCCCTCATACCCTCATGTAGACAGAAAAATAAAAAAAGTTATGGCTTTCAGATGAAGGGGAGAAAAAATGAAAACCAAAAATCGGAAAATTGCTGCAATATTAAGGGGTGAAGGAATTTGTCGGGGGAAAGAAATTGAATGGAATGAGGAGGTTATTAAAACTAGTCAAGAATGGGTCAACAAGCAGTCAAAAGACTTCTACTCTTCTGGGACTAAGAAGCTACCTGAACGCTGGAACAAGCAGGGCCACATGTATTAAAACGGTTTAGGTCGAAAACTCACTTTGTTGCCCAAAGATTATTATGGGCAAAAAAGTGAATTTTAGATCTATACAGTTTTCATACATGTGGACTGCAGTCTGTAGTGGCAGAAGACTAAATAGAAAAAGAAGTGTGGAAGTCAGTTTATTGTATTCAATAAATCAAGTGTAACTTATAAATACCTGAAAATATTTGAACACCCCTCATAATATAATTTAGTCTAAACAATATGCAATGCAGTGCAAAGCATGATGAGGAAAAACGATAGCATTCTCTGCAGAAATAAGAAGTGGGTTTTTGATTCCTAGTCCTTTTGCTGTGGCACATTAAACTCATGTAGGTTATATTGTGTATTGCTGTGGAAAGGGCACATTGGACTACACTGAGGTAAAATCTATGTCCTGTTTCTATTCTCCAAGACAAAATAAAAATCTAATAAAGTTGCATAAAACCTAAAATAAGATTAGTTCATCTAATTAAGTTTCGTTTCTTTCCCATGATGCTGCCAAATGAGCATCTTATGTTCCATCACCAATCTATAAATGGTGACATCATGCTCAATACTATGGAAACTAGCATGTGAACTGTTGTATCCCACAGTCCCAGTTTCATAACACTCTCTTATTTCAAGACTACAGATGTGCCTTTTACTTTGATGATTCATTGGATTTTTTCTCATACTGTCTCATTGTTAATGTAAATTCCATTACTGAATGGTAACAACTCCAATAGTGAAGATTTACTAAACTAAATGCACTAAAATTTGGGCTAAATTTGCCTTGCACCAGATTAAGGCCCCATTCACATCATATTTTTGCTCCTTGTTCATGGTATTCATCAGGATATCGTTAGAAATTTATTCTGAATGACATCGCAGCAGGGCCATGATGGGGCCATAGACATCTAAAGGGCAAACATAGTTTGAATTGGACAATTAACTAAATGTATATGTTTTTTGCATTGGACGCAAAAGTGTGGTTAACCATGCTTCTGATTCTGATGCACAGTGTATACTGTATTATGATTCTGATGCACAGTGTTTACATATGGTAAATAGGTCCAATTCAGACTTCAATTGTTCTATAGATTTAACAATAAAGACCTCACTACAAGTCTGTGGTTTAGAGAAAAAGGTAGATGACTTAAATGTGACAACGTGCACCAAAATTGTGGCAAACATTGGGTGCAAGGTACTGATATAAAGTAACCCAACCAAAAAGTGGCATGAAGAAGAGCTTCGGGCCCCTGAACTACTCAGTGCAGAACGGAAAGGTAGCCGTGTATGAATGATATTCTCCCTTCCACATGTGCAGCTACCTCTCTGTTTTTTATGGAGAAATTTGGAGGATCATTCTCAATAAATGCGACCTGCATCTATCAGATATTTAGGGCCACATGTATGAAAACTGTCTAGGTCTAAAATTCACTTTGTTGCCCATAGCAACCAATCAGCGCACCCCTTTCATTTCATATCGTGCTCTGAAAGAATGAATGGGGGGCTCCGATTGGTTGCTATGGGCAACAAAGTGAATTTTAGACCTAGACAGTTTTCATACATTTGGCCCTTAGGGTGACATGTATGAACTTTGGCGCAGACAGTCCGGTTCTAAATAGCTTTAGAGTAGTATAGAATGCGCCAGTATGTATGAACCTGTTCTACTGCAGTTCATACATACAGGCGCATCGTGGATATAATCGTGTCGCACATTCTATCTGTGCCCCATAGTAAAAAAGTAGAAAAGTCTCCACAGAATTCCTAACAGCTCGGGCCATGCTTACTGATGTTAATTATAAAACTGTATTATATAAAATAATTTCCCTAAAATATAAAATTGCATAATCTAAAATTAATGTTTAATTAAATAATATAAAATTTATTGACACATAATATAAATGTAATATTAAATTATATATTATAAAATTGATAATAACAGCATCTACCATTATTGTTATTATAGTATTATCAGTGATTTTGACAACTTTTGCCTCAGGGAGATCACTTATAACTTGGTCTGGCTGTTCTGACAGTTATGCGCCTATTGTTGGTGTCCCTTATTCATAAATGTGTCTAATCCTACGAATGTGGTGCAACACGCCCCCGCTTCTTTGGCGCATTACAAAGTGTCGGGCCGGCGCAGATTGCGCCGAAGTTTGTAGTGTGACTGTTCATACATTGGGAAGAAAGAGGGACCACTCTCTTTTTGTGCCTTTAACACCACAAGTTCATACATTTCGTTCTTAGTGCATATCCTATCAATATGCCATAAACCCTTTTATTTTTCTCTGTGCAGAAACAAAGAAAGGCAGAGACTTTCTATTGTATTACTGGCCAAAGTGGCATTATAATCAAATATTCTCCAAGTGTGGTGATTTTGATGATCTAGTTGTAAAATGTTCTTAGTGTATGTATCCAAAACTTATAGGCAATGCTTATTACTCATTTATTTGAATGGCCTGCCTCCTGGTCCCATTTTAATGGAGACAGAAAAGTCCAGTCTATTAGCTGATTTAAAAAAATAATCTGAAAACCAAACTGTTGAGGTATAATCTACAACCTGCAATACCCCTGCTGCCACCACAATACCATTCTGAATGCTCCTTCCCTTATCTTCTGTCTCAATACCCCTATCCCCCATTCTAGATTGCAAGCCCTGATGGACAGGGCCCTTTCTGCCTCTGTAACAGTTCATTATTATTATACTCGTTTTTTTTCTTATGTCATGTACTTAAAGTGGTTTTGCCACGATGTAATGTTGACGTTGGATCCTCCAAAATGGGTATTTAATCACTTTTCTAAATATATGTGATTACAAAAATTGCAGCCTGAGAGAGCTACAGGCTGCCTTACCTGCCCTTAGCTTAAAAGCTTCTATTAGATATGACCTGACAAGCGCTGCTGGCCGGGCTTGCGCAGAGAACACTTCTTATCTGATGAAAGGGAGCTGAAGAAGCTTTCAAGGCACTGGGTAGAAATATGTTGTGTTTTGTATACAGAATCCACTAGTTGTAGTGTGATTATCTGAGTAGATCTCTGCTTTATCTGATGACAGAGAACATGAAGGAACTTTCAAGCTGCTGTGGAGAAAAGGTGTTGTCTTTTGTATACAGAATCCACTAGTTGTAGTTTGATTATTTGAGTGAACATTTCACACGATCCCTTATGCATGGCTCTGTGTTCTGGCTGTGTCTCTCTCTCTCTCTCTCTTAGCTCAGCGTGGCTTGTTTACATTTGCTTCTTAGCAGATAAGGCACTTCCTGGCAAAACCCCTTTAAACCCCTTTTTGGATGTAGAATGAACAGGCATAGAATACTGGTATCTGGGGGCATCTGGGTAAACACTCTCTGCGGTACGTTTAGCTGTCACTGATGGAACCCTAGGCAAACACTTATATGAGTAATATATGAGTATCTGTGGCAGCTACTGATAGGGGCATCTGAACATGGTGCACTGATGAAGCATTTTAACCCGATGCACTCACTCATGGCAGCATCTGAAACCTTCTATGTGAACTTTTGCATACTGCATAAGAGACAGGGAATCTTATGGCCACCACGGGCTCCACTTTCTAGGTTTGGCCTGATACACACAATGAGTAAATAAATGCTTTACAACTGTGATATCTATATGCTTGAAGCTAGGAGTCTGCCAATTGTTAACTAGATTGAACTTTATAAACTATACAAGCTTCCAATTATCCCACTGTCGTGTGCCCAGTTGGCTTCTAAAAATGTTAAAAAATTAAGAGCTCCTCAGCTCTTTCCCATAAGCCTTTGCTTTATCCAAAACAGTCAGTGAGGTCTGAATGGCAAGTAAACCCTCACACTGATCAATTTATTGGTTCCTCTCCTCAAGGAGAGATTTTTCCCTAAAGAAATTAATGGCAGATTTGGAACATTCCAATTATAGCCATTTGCTATTATCAGTGGCCAAGTGGCAAAACATGACTAATTTTCTGATTTTATGACTTCCAAATTGCATAAGGGAAATTAACGATTTAGATTTCATTTTCACCACTTTGCATAAAGAAGAAATAGTAAATAACACAAGAAAAGTAAGCCTTTTAACCAGCACACAACTGTTATATGATTCTCAGCAGGGGACCATAGTCTTTGTTCCCTCTTAGTGCTCAGATTTCTCTTTTTGGCTTATTTTGGCCACCAGAGCTCCTCTTCACACCTGCTCTGGGTCTCCTCAGCAAAAGAAGGAACTTTCTTATTAACTTCACATTAGTATGCGTCCAAAAATGTGCCTTTATACATTAAGCTTTATTAGATTACTTTTTAAAATATGCACAATGTATTCATTTTGCAATAATTATTGCAAGAGAGTCCTAACATCTGTGTACAGTACTACAGGTAAATGATAACATTAACATAGGGGCAGCAGTGACATTTTTGTTCAGTTTATATATTAAAAATTTAGAACATAAATATTTAAACATTGAATTCTTTGGGTTTATATATTTTTATACATATTTGAGTTGAATGGAGGTTTATAGATATGACATTTTAGTGCTTGTGGCAGATAACAGTATAGGGGTGCAGAGATAGACCCTAGGGGCGACATGTATGAACGGGGCTGCGTCAGATATCTGACGTCTTTTCAGCCCGATATCAGGCACGGCCCCGTTCATACATGTTTAAATCTACCGCACGCCACACTTGGGCGCATTACATAGCCCCTGCGACACTTTGTAATGTGCCCGATCTCGGGGGGTGTGCGCACTAGAAACGTAGCTACATATTTATAGTTTCACTATGGCACATTACAGCCGGAACAGGTATACCACTTTTAAAGTGGTTTATCTGATCCAGAAATGTCACCCTAGTGCTAGAATACACCTGATTTACGACCCATTGTAGAGCAGGTCCATAAATCAGGTGTATTCTATGCCATTATTTTGCCCTAAGGGCGACATGTCAGAAAAGAGGCGTCTCCATATAGTGGTTCTGAACGAATGAATGTGTCAAACATTTAGCATCAGGTGTACCTTGCATAGTATAATTGATGTGCCTAATCTATGCGCATAGCATAACTTAGGCACTTAGCATATCATTGCTAGCATATTTCATGTGCCTACTTTCAAATGAGAATTCAAATGTGTCGTGCCTAGCGTATAATACGCCTAGTTTTGGTGTACTACAGTTAATTTATATAGAAAATAGAGTGTAAACCGTTTATTGGTGCAAAATACACCAAAAAAATAGCGCAGCCTTAATGGGACACCTCACTCTAAATCTGAGCCATGATACCTAAGGAAATTATGGAGACTTTAGAAGACACCAGTATTATAAATAGTATGTGGGGGACTGTTTTCAGATTTTGTTTTAGGGTTCAGGATATTAAACATAAAGGGAATGTATATTTTTTTAACTAATTATGAGCTGTTAATATTTCCAGATTTTTTATTGCTGCTAACTGTAAATAATTATGCTTGAGCTACTTTAAACAGCATTTAGAGAGTTACTTTACAGCAGGAGGCGGTAGATGTTCACTGAGCTCTATGGAGGGTGTTGTGGGCATGCTCTGTGACCAGTGAAAAGGTCACTGTGCAAGAAGGTGAAGGAGCTGACCTATGACTATCGCATATTGTGAATGGTGGATCTTGCGTTACCTATACATCAGCGTTACTTTTTTGTAATGATAATGAGGAATCTGCTGAAATGTGATCTCTACAGAACAGGAAGATTCAGACTATTTCTAGGCTTGGTTGAAATGGTGTATTTTTCCTTTAGAAAAATACGGCATGTAAAATGCTGTGAAAATTTGAGGAAATCCTGTCTTCTTTCTAGATGCGGATTTCACCGCATTTTAAGAACATGGATTAGACTTTTCCAGTAGAGCTACTCTGCATCCTATCTCCCAACCCATTTTCTCCTGCTTAATAAGTGTGGTAAATTCGTAGAGAATTGCCCTGGGCTCTTTTTTTTATGCCCTACATAAAGCATCACGTGATGGGTAAGAAATCACTTTATGTGTTTGATTTGTGTGTATCACTATTAAAGGCCATGAGACAATTAACATGTGTTTTTTAATGTGCATCTTAAGATGAAAAAAGGCATCTAAAATACCCATTTTGTGCATCAAAGTGTACGTGAAAAAAGCACTGTGTGAACCCAACCTTAGGCTTTGTGGCCAAACTGACAACTGCAGATTCAGGATTTTTTTTAAAATATAGTTATTAACATGGAAATTCAAAATAAATCACATTAGGCTGGAAGTGAAGTTAGAGCGATGGTGCTGATGGACCTAAAAGCCTTGCGGAGAGTTAACCCTAACAAGGCCTAATAAACTTTAATCCCTGAATCGCCCAATAAATTTAGGGGACCAATTTGCATTGGGACTTAAACAGTCCTCCTCATCCCGCTGTTCACATTTTGACATCATGAGACCAACATAACACCTTACAATTGATCAACAGTACTTTGCCATTGCAAGGCATCAAGCAGGATATTCTGAGACAGAAGTGGCCACTGAGCTTAACAGATTGCAATAGAGATACAGAGACACAGAAAAAAAGTGGACGTCCTTTGGCTACATCACACATTGATGACCGCTTCATTGTAGCCAATGTCCTGCGGAACCAGATGATGAATGTCACACAACTCCAGGCACATTTAAGAGAGGTGAGAGGCAACCAAGTGTCATGTCAAACTATTCGTAATCACGACCTGACCACACCACCAGACACAGGCAACATTGTCTTGCATGAGCCAAAGAGCATCTACGCTAGATAAGGGACCAGTGGTCCTCAGTTTTGTTCAGTGATGAAAGTTGATTCACTCTGAGCAGAAATGAAGGCCGTCAATCTAGGGGACTCTTTAATGCTCTTAGAAGATACTGGAAATTAAGACTGGAAATTAAGTAATGGAATGTTACAACAATCATTTCAGTCACCATACAGATATAAACAATAGAAACAAATGTGTACCATCAGCAATCAGTAACCATAGGGGGAAAAAAAAACACCAACAGGAGAAGAGGTGGGCTAAAATATTTCAGACAAGTAACAATATTTAATAAATTCCTCTGATTTCTGCTTGGAAATTATTATTATTTAATTTAAGACTAAAGAACTAATTAAATCACTTAACCCTTTTCTCTGGTAATAATGGGCCTCTATAAAATTCACTAATAATGGCTTCCATAACTGCCATGTAATTATTTATATTACTTCCTTCCTCCAGAAAAAAAATCAAGAGCATAACAAATAATAAAAAATATTAAAAGTTTAAGGGTATGTTCCCATGTCTTATTTTAGCGTGCATTTAGCCGCGTATTGCGCATTATACGTGTCGAAATGTGCACCGCAATTACGGTAATCCATAGCTCTCATAGAGAACTATAGATTACGTGTCGTCCACGTAATCTATAGCGAGAAAAGTGAATACGCGCCGCCGCTAACAATGAATGTCTATGGACATTCTTTGGAAAGATCAGCACGTAGCTCCAAAACACCTGGTGTATTGCGCACTGCAATACACCGTGTGAACATACCCTAAATCACCAGCTTTTTTCCCATTTTACAAATAAAAACATTTTTGAAAAAAAATTACACATAATTAAGGTTACACTGTCTGTAAAAGTCCAAACTATCAAAATATGACATGATTTAACACCGTAGAAGAAAAAAAAAATACAAACGGCAAAATTTAGGGAGACATGTATGAAGGAAGGCGCTTCGAAGTGAATTGTCGAGTCTCATTTTCAGTGTATAATGCACCTGAATGTATGAAAGTGGTTTTTGTGCGATTATAAATGGTCTAAAGTTCATTGTGCTTCGCCTGTGTGTTAGGTGCATTACAAAACTTAGGTGCATTAGTAATGCGCCTAACATGTATAAAGGCTATAGACAGGATGGAAATAAAAGAAAGGTCTCAAGTAGTGTTGAGCGATTATTATCGACAAAGTTGAAATCGGCACGGTTTTTATGTTGATCGGATTTTTTTGATCACGCGATAATTTAGGTTAAAATCTGCGCACAATCTATTAATATTGCGCCATTTTCTGGGGGGTGCGGGCGAACACAGATAGACAGGCTGGCAAGCAGGCAGGCAGGCTTTTGAAAGGAGAGTGGATAATTGTGCTGCCCAGACCCTGCTTTGACCCTGCATTGAAATGGGTTTTTATTAACAATTCTTGGCCAGTTTTTGGTGAAAGCTTGTATTTTGTGCAGCCTGTACTTATATTAGGATACAGATCTTTTCTAGTAACTGCAGGTGTATTTGATAGGTGCAAAGCTCATCTTTTATTATCTGTACACGATTTAATTAGTTTTTTTTTCACTTTGGCGCATCTCAGTTTTTTTCAAAGACCCACTTTGTTCTTACAATAGGATACAGAACTTTTCTAGTAACCACAGGTGTATTTATAGGTGCAAAAACCACGTTTTATTATCCGTACACAATTTAATTACATGTTTTTCATTTTGGTGTAGCCCAGCTTTGTTCAAAGACCCATTTTTACTTACAATAGGATACAGAACTTTTTCTAGTCACCGCAGGTGTATTTTATAGGTGCAAAAACCACCTTTTTTATCCGTATACATTTCAAATAGGTTTTTTTTTTTTTACTTTGGTGCGGCCCAGTTTTGTTCATAGCGCCACCTTGCACTTAAATTTTAATACAGCAATTTTGTAGACACCGCAGGTGTTTTTATAGGTGCAAAAACCACCATTTATTATCCGTACACATTTCAAATAGGTGTTTTTTTTACTTTGGCGCAGTCCAGCTTTGTTCAAAGAGCCACCTTGCACTTAAATTTGAATACAGCAATTTGAAGTCGCCGCAGGTCTATTTATAGGTGCAAAAAACACCTTTTATTATCCATATACATTTCAAATAGGTGGTTTTTTTACTTTGGTGATGCCCAGTTTTGTTCATAGAACAAACGTGTACTTAAATATCAATAAAGCAATTTAGTAGTCACCGGAGGTGTATTTATAGGTGCAAAATACACCGTTTGTTATCCGAAATTTTTTAAATACTTTTTGCACAGGGTGCGCCCTATTTTTTTTCAAATAGCCAGTTTACGACAATTCTGATGAAAACTTTTTCTAGCAACTGTTCTCGTTGTCATTGCTGGCAAAAAAGAAATTTTTCTCATTTAACTTTAATTAGTTTATTGCGCTCGTGAATCTCTTTTTGGGCGCAGATAGGCATTGTTGATATTTTGTTAAAAACTATAAATTTCCCAGTCCTAGGGCATTGAAAATCCCTGGGACTGAAGGAAGAACACTGTTGTTTTTGTCTTCGGTTTTTTCCACCCAACCCTTTCAAGGTTTTTTCGCTAGAAACATTTCTTTTTCAAAAATTCTATTTGGCTGTAGGAAATTAGAGGGATTTAAGAATAGCTGTGATTTGCTGTCTTTTAAAAGAGACTGCAAAACTTCCAAACCTTTTACATTTTTATCTTTTGAACATGGACGAAATGAGGGGTAAGCGAGAAAAGGGGGGGGTAGGACTGGGGGGGTAGAACGAAGGGGGAAGGTGCCCCTTCCAGTGCTGGCAAAACACGCAGCCAGGGGTCGTCGGTTGCAGGACCATCGGGCCTGTCACGCTGGGTGGGGGCCTTGAAATGAGCTAAACGGGGCTTTCTAAAAAATGTGGGTTTCAAACAGACATTTGTTCTTCACAATTGTCGAAGTGGTCAGGGGTGAGGGTGCTGTCAAAAACAGGAATGGGTAGGACTCTGTTAAGGACAACAATTGCAAAATGATTTTTTTGAAGATCTTTAACTAGCTAGAAAATCCTATGAGACAACCCCTTTTTAAATACAATTAAAAAAAGAGAACAAAGACTGGTGGGTTTCCACCCTATTTTAAAAATGTGTTTTCAAATTTAAATATAAAAAACTGGCTGTACAAAATAGTGTAAAAATTCCTCGAATTTACGGGGGCAGGGAAGTTAAAGTTAAAGGTACCCCGACAGGGATAGTAATGTCCAGTTCAACTAAAATGGGGGTTGAAAGACTCCTTTTCCCGGCCCTTTTTAATCTGTGGGTCAGACAGTTTAATGGTCAAATTGGGCCAGGACAGGCAAGTCAATGTCCATTCAACTTAAATGGGGGTTCAAAAAACTCCTTTTTTAGGCACTTTTTAATCGTGGGGTAAGAAGGTTTTTAAAGGTCATACTGTGGTAAGAAAAAGGTATAGTCTATGTCCCGTTCAACTAAATGGTGGTTGAAAGATCCTTTTCCCCGCACTTTTTAATCGGGGTCAGACAGGTTTAAAGGCTACTGCGGACAGGACGATATAGTTAAATAAAATGGTGGTTAAAAAACTCCTTTTTCCCGGGACTTTTTTAATCTGGGGGTCATGCGGTTTTGGGGTCATCTGTGGCCCAAGACAGGTATAGTCAATGTCCAGTTAACTAAAATGGTGGTTCAAAAAATCCTTTTTCCCAGCACTTTTTTAAACGTGGGGCAGGGAGGTTTAAAGGTCATCTGCGGTCCGGCAGGTTAGTCAATTCCGTTCAACAAAAGGTGGTTGAAAGTCCTTTTTCCCGGGACTTTTTTAAATTTGGGTCGACAGGGTTTAAAGGTCAACTGTGGTAAAAAAACAGGTATAGCATTGTCCCGTTAAAATAAAAAGGTGGTTAAAGACTTTTTTTTTCCCCCCCCACTTTTTAATTGTGGGGGAGACAGGGTTTAAAAGGCATACGGGACAGAACAGGTTAGTCATATTCCCCGTTCAAAAAATGGGGTGAAAGACTCCTTTCCAGCATTTTTAATCTGTGGGGCGGGCGGGTTTAATGGTCATTTCTGCGGACAGGACAGATATAATTAATAAAATTGGTTAAAAAACTCCTTTTCTGGGACTTTTTTAATCGGGGGTCATGCAGGTTTTAGGCTCATGCTGTGGGCCCCGACAGGTATATCAAGTCCATTCAAAAAAAATGGTGGTTCAAAGACTCCTTTTCCCAGCACTTTTTAATTGGGGTCAGGGAGGTTTAATGGGCATACTGCGGTCCAGGACAGTATAGTCAATGTCCTTCAACAAAAATGGTGGTTGAAAGACTCCTTTTTCCGGGGACTTTTAATCTGGGGTCATGCAGGTTTTAAGGGGGCTGTTGGTGCAAGAAGGGGGAAATGAATGGGGTGTGAGTTTTTTCTGTGGTTTTAAACCTAATTTGTTGCCCAAGATGTAGCACGTATCCTTTGCTGTTTGGGGTTAATTCCGCTTCTCCATCCCTTTTTGGGTGTAAGAAATTAAGGGGTGTTCCCCTCCCCTGACTTTAATGGTTCGGGGGAAAATTATATGCATGGAAATCTCTTGTAATGACGATATTGACTATCGACCCGATGACAATAGTCAACGTAATCGCTCATCACTAGTCTTTAGAATAGCATGTCAGTGAAACTATGGTACTGATCCTGCTTGGTGGACCACAGGTCCCAGCAATACCTGTGCTGTGCTTGCTCTTGCTGTATGTAGAATAAGGGTGAGGCAGCAAAAATACATTTCAAAATTTAATGTAGTAAAAATTAAACAACATCAGTGGATTATTTAATGTAAAACTAGTTTTAGATTCTATTAAATTTAAATGCATTTTATAGGAGATATTTTTATTTTTTTGTGATATTATATATTTTTAGATTAATTTTATGTGATACAATTTTTTATTAAATTTAAATAATTTCATTTTATATAGTTTGATAATTATCAGAAATTACTGTTCATTATTGTACTGTTGTAAATTGAGAAATAAGAAACATTTTTTGTCCTACTGGCAAAGCTAGCTCCACTTCGACTCCTCAGGCTCAGGCAGAACACATTGAAATAGATTTGCCTGTTCGAGCAGTAATACTCCTAGTTTGGCTGAACCACATTCATATATGTGTCTAACATTACGAGTGTGGTGCACCACACCCCCAAAACGCCCCCTCATGTTAGGCGCATTAGAAAATGTCGAGTCTTAGAACAATGCACCTAACACATTCATTAGGCGCATTAGACAACATAGCCGGCTCACTCGCATTTTACGCCAGAAAAGGGGGAAAATCCCGATCATACATGTCTCCCTTAGTTCTTTTGGTCATTTCACATCCCCTAAAAATTGGAATGAAAAATGATTATGTATAAATTTGAATAAAAAGTTGTGTATATCCCAAAATGGTACCAGTAAAAAATATATAACAAGCCACTAAAGATGTGCCCTCACTTAGATCCATAGGTGGAAAAACAAAAAAGTTATTGGTCACAGAAAATGGTGCAACAGAGCAAATTCAAGAAAAAGAGAATGTTTCTATTTTTTTAAATGACTAAAACCTAAAAATCTACATATTTAGTACCACTGGAATTGTATTGGCCTGTAGAATACAGATAGTACATTATACTGAAGGGAGAATGCCATAAAAACAAAACCAGTGCAAAATAAAAAAAATTTCACATTTCACCCCACTTAGAATTATTTTTTGGTTTTCCTGTACATTATATGGTACAGTCAATGGCGCCATTAAAATTTACATCTTGTCCTTCAAAAAACAAGTCCTCATTTGTCCATCTAGATGGAAATAAAAAAGTTATAGTTCTTGGAAGGCTGGGTAAAAAAAAAAATGAGGATCCATATTATTATGACTGCATGGCAAGGAGGAGGTAATGATAAAAATGGAACACATTGTGAGGAGGTATTGCAAATGTGGGTTCACATAAAGATAATTAACTCATTTCCCAACGCCACCACCAACATGTTTCGGGATGTAATCCCTTATTCATGACTCGGCTGTATCTCATGCACCCGAGCCATGGATAAGGGATTACATCCCGAAACGCGTGAAACTGTGAAAATGATCTTCTTTTTGTCTTTTTTAATGGATCAATAATAAAGCCTTTGGAACCAATCTCTAACTGGATCCTTCCCTCTTAGCTGTGTAGCTGGTATACACACATGTTGTGTGTTTTGTGCAACTATGCATAGAAGAAAACTCATAAGATACTATGTTGCTACCAACTTTTCACATTCCACGTCACAAAAAATGTCAAAAACAACACAGCTAAAAGAGATAGACTGCAGGATTGATATACTAAATCTTAAACACAGAAAATAAATGCTGCAATTCGTTATGTCCTAGAATTCGTATGTTAGACAAGGGGAAAAGTGTCCTGCAGTAAAATAAAAGACTTCCTGGAACTCTTTGTGCACTCAGATAGGAGACGAAAGAAACAAGAAAAAACATTAGACAATCGACAGCCTTAATAAATGATGTGTTGGCATTTCTCTTTTACTAGGATGGGGATTAACAACAGATGTATTACTCTTATGTCTATTTGTACACTAATCTAAAACAACTGCTTTGCCGTTGCAGACAGGGATTGTGTAAAAGTGAATCCATCCCCTCTTTTAATTATCAAGTTTTGCCAATTCTCAACACTATATCCTGGACAAAGCAGAGCTTGGAGACTGTGTAAAACTGAAATACATGCTCTAAAATGTATTAAAATACAGATGGGGCGTATTAAAATGGTGCAATCCAGAAGAACAATGGATGCGTCAGGTCAAGCTGCAATAGTCCTGCCTCGTTCCATCATTGTTTCTGAATGGGTTAATAGTGGACTATATGACTAATGTGCCTGGTGCTCAGTCGTGCCGATTGTCTCATTCAAATGCTTTCCATGTGTATGTTCTATCAAGCTTTGCCATGTTATATAGGAGAAAACCCTTCACAATCTGGGATCGCTTATTGATTGGCTATTATGCTCCTCCTGTGGTCTATGAAAATCATTTTTTATTATGATTTACAAAACAATGACATCTGCAGACTGTAAAAATATATAAAATACATATTGCTTAGTGCTCATGCACACTGGCTCAGAGCCTATATGACAGTGCATGGAGCCTGTTCAGATTCTTTAGCACAACCTTGTGCATTGCTATAAAAGATCCGTCAGAACCAGTGGGTACTCCGATACATATGGAGTCTAATGGAGCATGCCACAATATTTTTTGTAACAAAATTAAATGCTACAATATCCCTCAATAGAAATCATATTATAACTCTGTACAAAACATAATTCTTCTCCTGAAGAATATTAGAATATTAGAATAGTATACAATTGGAATAAAAATATTCATGTCCTTGTAATATTAAAATGTATTGAGGACAACTATTGGAATTTGCATGGAAACAAGCACGATAGCAAGTTCCTTAATTATATGGGAAATATGACTGGCTCAGAAAGAGGAACATCTCTCCTTGAGGAGAGTACCGAACGAACAGCGTGTAGAGTTATGTATTACCTTTTTGTCCTCTACTAAGCATCTGCATATCACAAGGCATTATGGGAAAGGGGCTGAGAAGCCCAAAGCGCCCTCTGTTGGATGTAACAAATCCTCAATTTGCTTTTGACCCGCCGGGTCTTGAGAAAGCAAAAAGGATTTTAGTCAAGCCAGTATCTCTCATCTACAGACAACGTTTTTTGTCCCTCATCAGTGCAGTGCAGAGCAGAGCGATACTGGCTGGCTGTGTTCCCAAAATGCCTTGTGTTATGCAGATGGTTAGTAGTGGGCAAAAGGCAATACATAACTAAACGCCGTTCGTTCGGTGCTCTCCTCAAGGAGAGTTATTCCCCTTTCTGAGCCACTCATTGCCTCCCACACAGCCAAGTCAGTATCGCTCTGCTCTACACTGATAAAGGAAAAAAATCCAGAAACAGCGTTGTCTGCAGATGAGAGATACTGGCTTGGCTACAATCCTTTTTGCTTTCTCAAGACTTGGTGGGTCAAAAGCAAATTGAGGATTTGTTAAATCCAACAGAGGGCACTTGGCCTTCTCAGCTCCTTTCCCATAATGCCTTGTGATATGGGAAATATGAGGCATGCAGCTGATTAGACTCCTTAGAGTAAATGCATCAACACCAGCTCACAACCGACATGTGTTTCACCTAGACAACGATACCACAAGCAAAACTGTCGTCTAGCTGAATCACGCCTCGGGTGTGAGTGGTGTAAGTATACAGGTTGTTTCACGGGTTATTTTCAGTTTTGATATTACTTTTTGGGCTGGTTTTCCTGCTGAATTAGTCTCATGAGTTAGGTTATCATGGACATAGCTGTTCAACATCAATAAGCTCTATAGGTGTAGCTACTGGGGGTGCAGTAACACCTCGACCAGGGGCCCATTAGCCTGTCTGCCACTTCAGTAAGAATAAGTACTACAAGTAGCCTGTGATATTATGGAGGTCTGAGTATAGATTTGAATAGGGGACTAGAAGTTTAAAGTTACACCTCTGTGAACTCTTTTCCATAGATTAATTATTATACCGCCAAAAATTTCAAAGATGGACTATTACAGCAATGTGCCACAGCATTTTTATGAATACCCTTTAGTGACAGCGCACAGGCTATGTGAAGACTTACTGTAGCGAAACACATACAGAAGAATTTACATTTTTTGTATCTGCAACTTTTAGGCTATTCATTAATGACATAGACTTTTCTATTGTGATAAGTTCTCTATAAAGGGGCATTCAAGTATAATTGGTTAGCTTTAGATATGTAGGCAAAGGTAAATAAATACTAACATCAACTACATTTCAGTTCTGATTTGCTTCTTTTAAAAGAGACAGCAAGTTATCTATTCTACTTGCTTATAGATGATTTCCAAAGGTTGCTGTCTTTTTCCTCTAGGAGTAGCCAGGCTGATGACATCAATAAAGGCTGCGTTTTATTAACAGGAAGGGCAAGGCCGTCTCTTCCATCGGGCAGGGTAGCCGGTTGCCCAGGGCCCACACGCTCAGCGGCACAGGAGGCGATATCATTGCTTCCTGCGTCGCTGTATTTCCTAAATGGGCAGCCCATAGGCGTCTGGCCTAGGAAATCCCGGGGTCCACGTCCCGGCGTAAGTGGCGTGATGATGTCACGCCTCTCACTCCAGAAATCAGTTCCCGGAGCGCGGAAAGGTAAGTAAGTGTTTTTTCATTATTATTTTTTTTTAATCTACAAGGTGGGGAGATAGATATTACAGGGGGGCTAAAATTTTATAGGGGTATATTACAAAGGGCATACAATCTATGGGGGAGATATCACAGGGGGGCTACAATCTATAGGGGGCTATAAGCCTACCTACAGGAGGCAGCATATCTACCTATAGTGGACCTGTATACCTACTTAATGGGGGGCCGCCCATACCAGAGGTAGGAATCAGTAGCGAAGTGCTCATAAAGTGGGGATTCTAAGATGTTTATGCATTACATTCTGCAGGGATGAGTTGTGGCCGGGTGAGGTCGTCATGGCAGTCTGGACGGAAGGAGAGGG
>JAODAL010027954.1:0-54106 GCA_025379985.1 Phyllomedusa bahiana | reverse complement strand
GGAACCTAACCCCGCCAACCTAACAAGCTATAGCAGAGAAAAGTGCTCACACAGGACCGACACCGCCAAACTGTACACATAGCTCTATACGACAGAGTATAGTGCACCGAAAAGACTCCAGACACCCCCAAACTGAACACATAGCTCTATACTACAGAGAATAGTGCTCAGCACAGGAGCCTGACACCGCCAAACTGTACACATAGCTCTATACTACAAAGAATAGTGCTCAGCACAGGAGCCTGACACCGCCAAACTGTACACATAGCTCTATACTACAGAGAATAGAGCTCAGCAGGTTTGGGGCTCATGCTGCGTTCCAGGACAGGGATATTCTTTGTCCAGTTCAAGTAAAATGATGGTTCAAATCATACTGCCTTCTGGCACTTTTTAATTTGTGGTACTGTGGTACAAGACAGTGATAGTGAATGGTGTGTGATTTTTTTTCTGTGGCTTTTATAACCTAAGTGTGTTGCCTAAGATGTAGCACGTATTCATTTAACTGTTGTGATGTTAATCCAGCTTCTCCAGCCCGTTTGGGTGTAATAAATGAAGGTGTGTGTTCCTCTCCCATAGACTTTAATGGTCATCGGCGATAATCGGTTATCGACTATCGAAAATCGTCTAGATAACTGCCGATATCGACTATGGAAACGATGACGATAGTCAACATAATCACTCATCACTATTCTACACATTATAAAGAATGTCAGAAGAAAATATATGTTAATTAACATAAGATTAAATAACAAGTAAATACTAAAAAAAGAGCTAGAAACTTTTTCTTTTATAATACACTGTATATAGTTTAATTATCCGCTGTTCCATTATTTTTCAATCATGTCTGACACATTTAGGATATTTCACTTAATGTAATCTACACTACAGTAGATAGAAATGTAGTGAACCATTACAAAATGTAACAGAGCAGCATAGTCTTAAAATGCCCTTGTGCAGCATACTGTATATACACTCATTGCAATTAAGAACTTCTAATGTCGCAGCAACACTTTATAGACTGTTTAAAGTTTCACTTTAACACTACTTTAATGTCTTAAGTGTCTGCATTAAAGTCTTTCAGTATTTCCTCTCCATCTCCCACAGCAGAAATTAAATCGGTTTTAATTTATTTTATTTGCTAACACTGTGAATATAATTATTGCTGTAGAGTCTTTTTAATTGTTTTCAACTCAAAGCTGGTCTTTAAGTTGCAATAGACATGTAGTTGTGCGCTGCTTATATTCCCTTGCTCACTCTGACAAAGCAACATAAATCCAGGTATTTAGGTTTATTGAATTTTTAAATGAGGTGATTAGTCGGAACATGGATGAATGAATTGATGCAAAACAAAATGAATTTTATGATTTACCATAGCTTGCAAACTCCC
Organism: Phyllomedusa bahiana; assembly: GCA_025379985.1. Taxonomy (NCBI): domain Eukaryota; kingdom Metazoa; phylum Chordata; class Amphibia; order Anura; family Hylidae; genus Phyllomedusa; species Phyllomedusa bahiana. Next base: position 52,719 of record JAODAL010027954.1, on the reverse strand, counting down.
TTGAAACCGTTCTGGAGAAATTGTTAAAACATAAAAAAAAATCACATGGTAATCAACTGACTGAGATTTGATCAAGTCAATATGTAGTAATACTCTAAATAAGTAAATTCCATACTCTATTAATTTTCATTATGTATGTAAACCATTATTAGATTTGGGGCAAAGTATTGTAGCAAGTATTATAATGATAGCCATAATGCCTTAAAAGCTCTCTCCAGGGCTTGTGTTTTGGATTCTTTGAAATATGTAATTACGAATGCATGGCAGGCTAAATGCACTCCCTAGTTTTTGTTGTTAAAAAAATTTAAGTAAAGGGAAAAAACAGAGTTCAACAAAAGAGAGAATGATAGAAATAGCACTAGGTCATGTTTTCTTTCTTTGTGTTTATATGTACATATAAACACTTTGCGTTTATATGTATTGTATGTACAATAACAACTAAGTAGAGTTTGTGCACGTTCAGTGGTGGGCAACCAAAGTAATAAATAGAATGGGTAGACTACAATACTGAAAAATGCCACCAGAACTGGGATATGACAAAGGGGTGACCAAATAACCAAATGTGACCAAATGTGTCTTAATGTATTTATACACAGGCATGTATAACTAAAACATGGGGGCTTTCACTTAATCTAGATAAAGGAAGGTTTTAACACCAACATAAATGGGAGTTCCTTTGTACAGCCCGAACAGGTTGTAATAGGTAATTTATTAAGCATTTAAGAAGTTAAATTTTTAACTTTTTCAAAAGAATTTATTGAAGTATTCGCATTATTTACATAGTCATATAATGGGAGGATCCTGGAAATGAACAGCTGTAATGGTGCTGCCAAGTAGCTACTTGTCGTTATTCGCATAATGACAAATTTGACAATTTTTTTCTTTGGGTACCTGGTTGAATATTAAACAACACATTGAAAGTACCTGCCCTCTAATGGATGCTTCCAATCCTAGAAAACCACCAGGTATTTAATAATGTCTTAAGAGATAAGTTTTGATGGTAATTATTTCTCTGCGACATCATTGATAAATAACTCTAGTACCGCAAACTGTTTTAGAAAGGGACCTGCACTTATCTGACATTGTGGGTTCTAAAGCCAAGCACTGTTTATGGAACTCCCATAGAACTCCCTTAGAACAGAATGAAGAGTAGTACACAAGCTCGACCACCCTCTGTTTTGAATTTATACTATTTGGGGCCCTGAAATAGGTCTGGGTCCCAAAGGTGAGATCCACACCTGTCACAATTTGATGGCATATCCTATCAATATGCCATCAATGTGTGAGATGGGAACACCCCTTTAAGCTTTGCTACCATGTTCTTTTTAGAAAGAAGAGACTTTCTTTAGGCAACCCATTCATAAAACATATACTTGATTAGTCTGTTTTCAAATTATATTGTCATGAACTTAAACATTTCCAAAGCTAATTGAGGTCTGTAGAGCCTGAGATGTCGCTCTTATTTATTTTCTATAATTTCTCTGAGTAATGCATTGTCTGACCCTTGAGTATTTTTTCTGGAATGTCCACTCCTAGTAATAGTACCAACTGTCTTATATATTTTCCACTTGTGAATAATATTTTTCATTGTCAAATGATGAACTTCTAATTGTTTGGAAATTGTCCTTCCCATATTGATTGGCAGCACTAACATCTTCTCTAAAATTATTGCTGAAATCTTTCCTCCTTGACATTATGTGAATGTTCCATATCAGCAATCTATACAAACTTCTGCTTTTATAGAGGTGGTCACATTTCCTGATGATCAATTAAACAAGAGCATCTGATTAGCAACACCTGACCACTATTTATCATCCCAATTTGCAACAGAAAAACTTCAGAAATTAGTTAGACATGTCATAAATATTTGCACAGGAACTTCATAAATATGGAGTTGAGGTAAATAAAATGCATTATTCTTATACTTTTTTGGGCAGAGGGTAGATGGGTATATCTAACTCTAACAGTTCCTTAAAGGGGTTTTATCATTTCAAAGATCATGTCTCAGATTATGGGGACAGTAAAAATAAGCACTTTTGTAATTGGTTTGCATTACTTCTGTCACTTGGCTTAGTAGATATGAGCTTTTCTATAAATCTGTATTGTGTTTCTGCTGCTGCTGGCCGCGACACGCCCCCTGGCCGGAGCCCGCCCCTTTGACACGCCCCTTGCATTGTGATTGGCTTGGTGACATTTCATTCAGCCTGTTGGGATACGCCCACAGACAGGAAATGCCCAGGCCACACCCCCTACATGGTGATTGGCTGTCTGCACACTCTGTGTTTTCTCCCCTCTGAGCTGTTAAAATCTATAGTGAAACCAAGGTCTGTTAGCTGTATACTCATCTTCCAGCTCTAGGGTGAATGATCTGGGCAATTACTGGCTGTTTAAGTCACAGACCCCTCATATAACACAGTATTTTAGAGTCTCCTGCCTTTTAATAGGGGGAGAGGAGGAGGGGGAGGGCAGTGTGCATTGCTCCATATAACTCAGTCTGTTGCCTGGTAGCACAGGTGAAGGGGGAGCAGTGTACACCTCACATGTCTCATCAGTTCAGGCTGACTGCATAACTGCTTATAGCCCAGCAAGGAGCTTGTGGAGTCAGCCTGAAGCTCTGCAGACACATGAGAAGAATGCAGGAGACTGTATAGCTGTCCTCTGCAGACACATGAGAAGCATGCAGGAGGCTGAGGAGCTGTCCTCTGCAGAAATCCTTCTGCTTCTACTGCCTCATCCAGAATGATGATTTCACAGGTCTTCAGTGAGGAGAGAATTGCCTGCTGAGAGAAGAGACTCGCCCCTGGATTTCGAATTCAATTTCAGAAAATTAGCTGAAGAGCACGAACACTTCAAACAATAAAACTCCTTTAAGCAGTATTTTCGAAATGTGACATTTTTGAAGACCTTTTACCCGTACATCTCAACAAAACTTCACAACAACCGCAGCTTCCTGTGTGACTGTGTTACAATTTTCGTAGCTGTTTTCTATGGTGCTTTTAAACGCCGAAAGTTTTAGGCTCCATGCACATAGCAGAGCTGTGTGTATTGAGCCCGTACAATGGTACAAGTAGTTCCTGTAGCTTCATTTTATAAAGACATAATAACTTTGTGTTGCACCATATTTTGCACCATACTGCACTGTATGATGCCAACAAACATAATGCCTTAATGAGCAGAGTAGCTGCATGATACTATGTGAATGTGTGCATGCCACAGAAGAATAGAGAATATGAGACAAAAGCATCAGAGGAGCTATAAGAGCGCCTTTACATTGTTATACATGCCTTTGTTGTAGAGCAATATTATGGTTGTCTAAATAAGGTATTTTAATTGTTTAATGGTAAATTAAGTCATGGTTTTTAAATATTGAGAAGGATTCTGGCAATGAAATAAAAAAATATTCAGAATATACATAATTAATACACATTTTAAATGCACTGATTTCATTAAAAAATACAGTTTACAATAGAGTATCTACATATTTTCTTACTATATAATCTAAGAGCACTAAAAGCATGCTTTCAATGTGTAAAATAACACCTCAAACACATTATACTATCTATATAAAATATATGAAGTAGACATTTCTGCATGTTAGTAATTAAATGATGAAATCTGAGGTTAAGAGGTTATTAGAAAAGTACTCAAATATAGTTACAAAGAGGAGCAGAAATTATGATGGTTCAAATGCCATTAGATATTTGGGTATCAATTATAGGTACACTTTCTTCCTACACAGCAGGTGTCATTTTCCTAATATATTTCCTGCCTCTGCAACCTGATGCACTGTCTGCAGAATAAAGTAGTGTTAGAATAGCTTTTATCATGGAAAAATGCTGAGAACTGCCATTTGTCAGAAAGTAAAAGTAAAACACAAATTTTGCAGTTTTCCTTTAGCAAAAAAACACAAATAAAGCAGTTTATTCGACAAAAAATAAAAATAAAATAACAGATAGAAATATAGACTTATGGATACTAAGAAGGATAGATAAATACATTGATAAAATAAATATAGAAATATAATGTACTCACCTCAACATAGTCCCTGGCTTTCCCTCCATTGGTATCATGTATAGTGTTGAGCGATTGAGTTGGCTATCGAGATCGATCGATAGTCGATAGTCGGCCCCTATCGATAAGGTTTTTCGATAGTGAGCATCGATTATGCGCGAAGACCATTAAAGTCTATGGGAGAGCAACAACACCTTCATTATTACACCCAAACAAGGCTGGAGAAGCTGAAATTAACATCCACAACAGTCAAATGGATACATGCTACATCTTAGGCAACACACTTAGGTTATAAAAGTCACAGAAAAAAAGTCACAGACCATTTACTATCCCTGTCTTGTACCACAGCCTGACCCTTAAACCTGCATCACCCACAAATTAAAAAGTGCCAGAAGGCAGTATGATTTGAACCATCATGTTACTTGAACTTGGCACAATTGAACATTATAACCTGTCCCTTTGTCTGGGCAACAGCATGAGCCCCAAACCTGCATGACCCCCACATTTAAAAAAGTGCCGGAAAAAGGAGTCTTTCAAACACCATTTTAGTTTCACTGGACATTGACTATACCTGTCCTGGGCACAGCATGAGCCCCAAACCTGCATGACCCCACATTTAAAAAGTGCCGGAAAAAGGAGTCTTTCAACCACCATTTTAGTTTCACTGGACATTGACTATACCTGTCCTGGGCCACAGCATGACCCAGGGCTGGAGTTACAGTGGGTGCAGTGAAAGCCCAGGCTGGCGTCTGTCATCTTTTAACACGCAGGTTAAAATGCCCTGATGACGCAGCAACGAAAACTGTCGTGCTGAAGCAGATTGCGGAAGCGGAAGTGTACACAGTCAATACCTGGGTAGCGCTTGCCCCTCCGTATGAGGGTGGACCAATTGAGCTTCACTTGGAAATACTGGTGGTTAACGCTCCTGTTACACCCAGGTGCCCTTTATCTTGGCATTCTTTTTCTCATTTTACTCAACTGCTGGGGGAAAAAGGCTATTACTTTGTTCTCTTCCGTTTTCCCAACTCCGTCCCAAAATAACCTACTCGGTCAATTTTTTCCCTGTACCCCCCTTTGTACAATTAAAGGGGAAATTTTTTAACAGCTATTTTGTACAGCAATTTTTTTAGTATTTTAAATTCTAGAAAACACATTTTTAAAATAATGGAATCCCACCATGTCTTTTTTTCCCCCCCTTTTTTTTCATTATTAAATTTTCTCAATATAGGGTTTTATAGCTATTTAAAGACGGGCAAAAACAAGTCATTTTGCAATATGTGCCATTAAAACAGTGTCCTACCTTTTCCCTTTTTCTGACGCACCATCACCCTTGAGCCACTCTTGACAATTGTGAAGAACAAATGTTGTTTAGAAAAACATTTTTTAAAAGGGGGCCTTAGTATAGCTGCATTCACAGCAAGATTCCCCAAAAAAATTCAAACATGACCCTTGACCCATTTGGGGTCAATTGTGAAGAACAAATGCTGTTAGAAACATTTTTTAAAAAGGGACCTGTAGTTTTGCTGCTTTCAAAGCAGCATGACCCAAAAAATTATAAAAATACTCTCCCACTTTAAAAAATTTGGGAGGGAAAATGCCATTTTAAACCAATTTCTGTTACAAAGGACCTAAGTTTTTGTTTGTTAAAATCCTCCAAAAAAAAGTAAAAATGACCCAAAAAAAAAATTTTAAATTAAAATGACCTTTTTTTCCAACTAAAAAAAATTGTGAGGGAAATGCCACTTAAAGCCCACATTTCGTTCCAAAGGCCCATGATTATTGCTTATCTCACAGCAACAGACCTCAAAACCATTACAATCAAAATTTCTTAAGATAAATGAGTAAAGGGAATACGTTTTGTCATGAAATTTTGCTGCTTTTACAGTCCCTCCAGAAAAAACCAAAAAATGAACTTTTGGGGAAAAAGAATAAAAATTGCAGTAAAAAATGATCTTTTTAAAAAAAGTTTTTCAAGGGGACCATTTCTTTTTGAAAGGAATGTGAAGTAGCTGGCAACTATTTCGGTACCCGGCAATTGGGGCCACAACATCACAGAGATCCATGCCTATTCACTTGAGAAAGTCAAACATCCACATTATCTGTGGAAACTGATGCTTTGTCTGAAATTTAACCCCTCCGCTGTCGGGTCCCTAGATATACGCTGGCTGCTGGCAGGACAACACCTCTAGGGCGTACAGCCACTCGGGCCATTGCCATTTGGATACCCAAAATCTTTTGGGGCCCGGGAAAAAAAAAAAAAAAAACGGTGTTGAGACCAGATAGTCGTGCCCATGATCTTAAGCTGATCTCTGTGTTTTGGGATGTGTGCCCTCATTGCATTCGTTGGTGAGGGGTAAACAAAGATTGGCCAGAGGTCACCCATTGGGCTCTGCCACCTTGCCTGCTGCCCCTACCCTACTTGGCACCTTACGCTGTCAGCGTGATGTTGTTCCACCGTGACTTTTGGGAACTGAACAGACGCAACAGTTTCCCTCCATTATCAATCACAAGGTCCCTTTTCCTGCTTTTTACTCTCTATTTGGTGGGGGAAAGGAAAAGTGCTGATTTTGTTTTTTACCCGGGATCCAGGAGGGTGGCCACCCAAACTTTTGTTTTTTTTGTGGCCTTAAGCGAGATCTTTTGGGGAAATGGACTCCAAGCACTCAGGGGAAGAGGGAGCCTTTTTTTTCCCAAGCTCTGGGTCGGGGGGCACTACAAATTTGATCTTCCCACTTCCTCCCCGCCTCAAATTCGCGCCAACCCCTTTTTCCCCAAGGCAGGGACTGGGTAACACGGTGTCTAGGAATACCCCCCCCTCCTCCTCCCCCCTCCGCTGCCCCGGGGCACAGTTTTAACACACCCTGACTTGCCTGAGATAGCACCCTGAGAGCTATGCGCCACCTTGCACTAGCTCTGGACCACAACCACGCCTAATGAAGACCATGAAATTGTGAAACGTCGGGCCTTGTGGATTACGGAAAAAAGGGCTCCGTTCCGCATCTGTTCCGTCTCCTCCCCCGCTGGCGGGACCTGTTGTTTCAGAGTGTCCAACGTTTTTTCCAGAACAAAATCACCACAATGCCATCTGAAAAGGGGCATTGTCCGCACTGACCATTTTGGTGGCTTCTTTCAAAACTGGCAAGATGGTGCAGAGCCTTTCACCTGCCCCATTTCCGGGGTTCAACACCCCGAGGTCCTACCGCTCCTTGTGGGGCCATGTGCACTTCTTTACTGCGTAATGGCATTTGCGCTGCGCCACAATCGCTGGAGCATGTGGGGGGGTGGAATTCCATTTTTTTGTTCCCGTAAACAAGAGAGGTTGACGGGGGGGCCGACGACCTGAACCAGCCGGGCGGGAGAAGCGGGGTGCGAACGGCGGAATGCGAACCAGACCTCGACCCTTCTTCGCAGCATCCAACCCGGTACCCTTTTTAGAAATTTCTGACGACAATTTTCATCGTGCCAGCAAGGATGTGCTTCGGCCTACCGTTAAGGCGGCCACAATTCGCCCGTTACGCACCCCACCTTCCCCGGGCAAAAGGGTTCTTGTAAACCACCAGCGCTGGGTCTCGTTGCTTAAGCCCCCACACTCCTGACCTGGGGTGGGAGGGTCCCCAAAAGGCAGTTAATTTTCAACAAGGCCTGGTGTCTCGGGGCACGTGATGCCCCCCGGGGCCTTGGGGAAAAGGCCCTGCCCACCCCTGCGTTTTAAAGAGCGTGTGCCACCTGAAGCCACGTCCCCCCCAAACATCCACCCAGCTCACCCATTGAGTGTCACAGAGATAGGGGCCCCCTTTTGGCCGTCTTACTAGTCCATGGTGGGTGGTGAATGGCTTTTCCCGGACACAGATCAACAACGGCTTGAAATTTTAGATGACACGTGGCTGGCCAGGGCGGGGACGCTTTTTTGGAAAAAATCCCTGCTCGCATCGGGTTTTGGGGGGGAGGCAGGGCCATGACTGGGGGAAACCCATCTGTGTCCACCAAAGGGAAAGGGGGAAACTTTTTCCAAGGCCAAAAGCCTGGCAAGGGCCGACATTCAGGCTTTTGGTTTGGAGGTTTGGGTTAAAGTATTTCTTTCTGTTTTCCCCAAACCTGGAAGACAAAGGCGGGGTTTGCTAACTGGCCGCTGTACGGGTGCAGGTCGTCAAACTGGCGAAGGGAGAAGGGGAAGGAGGTTTTCCTCTGTGGTGCGGTGGTACTCGGCACGGGGGGAGGGCGGAGGGTCCCTGATCAGACTCTGAAGACATGGGCAGCTGGGAACGCTTGGTGGGGGCGGAGAGGAGGAGGGGAGCTGGGGGTTGACAGGGGTTTGAGGCCCCTGGGTCTGGCCTTTTTTTGGCCAATTTCCCCTCCATTTCAACTCATGCTTTTTCACTGCTTTTGGACAGACATTTTTGGGGGGGTTAACCCACTTAAGTTCTTGCCTCTACTAGCTTTACGGCAAAGGCGGCATAGACACGCGGGGGTGAATAGGGGCTTGCTCAAAAAGGCCCAGCTTTGAGGGTCCGGGACCTTTTTGACGGCGATAACGGGGAGCGGGTTTGCGCTGAATCATATCGCACTTCGCGCCGCCCTCCCCCTTTTTGTGGCGGCCCTGATGACACTCCCCCATCGCTTCCTCCTCGTCCACTATGAAGCCCGCAAGAAAATTCGCGGAAAAGACCAGGATGGTCCGCAATGTCGCTCATCATCATCAAAACACGGGGACGGGTCGCCGACTTTCTGCATCCAGAGCTGCGGCTACAAGCAAGGGGGCACTGCAAGGCTTGCCGACCCCCCCGGGTTTTTTTGCCTTTGACCGTTTCCTTCACCTCCTCTGATGGCATCATAACTGGGTTCAGAGCAGGAAAATCACCCTTTTTTGGCCTCTTGATTTTTTAAAACATCCCTTCGACCCCAACCCGCAATTTGCATCAAAGAGGCTTCAAAAAAAGGATTACCCCATGGTGGGGAACGAGTTTACATTTGGGCTGCTTTAGTTGGACAGATGCGATGAGCGATACGACAATTGTGGCCGGACTTTCGAGGCCCAGGGGGTAAGACGTAATCGGTTGCTTAAACCCGAAGGACAAATTTGGGGCGATGTTCGTTCTTTAAATTCACAGGGCCCTACCCGCATGACGGGCCCCGACGGTCCCGCAACGACGACCCGGCATGCTGTTGTCGCCACACTGGAAGGAGCACCTTTTCTCGTACCTCTCCTCCATGTGCACCCCCCTCTTTGCTCGCTTACCACCTGCATTTCGCTCCATGTTCAGAATATAAAAATTTTTAGAAAGGGATGGGGAAAATTTTTTAAAGTTCTTTTTTAAAAGACGCAAATCACAGCTATTTTCAAATCCCCTAATCAAAACAAAAATTGCTGGATTTAAATTAACTGCAAGGTGTCTATCAACAAATCTGGACGGGGGGAAAAGTCCAAAAAAAATTTTTCTGTTTTTGGGTTTTGGGGAAAATAAACGGGATTTTTTTTGCACCTTTCAATTCACCTTGGGGAATATAGAATTTCGTTTTTAAATTTACGTAATCTGCGTCAATTAACAGGCTGGGGGCCAAAAGTCAAAAAACACGTAACTGTTTTGTTTTGATATAATAAACGGTATTTTTTACACCTTTCAATTCCCTGTGGTGAAAATAAATTGCTGTTTTAAGATTTACAGATGCTGCGTCAATGGAAAACAGGGTGCTTTTTTTGGTGCGCAAAAGGGCAAAAAAAAACAAAGTAACTTTTTTATTTTGATATAATAAACGGTATTTTGTTTCAACCTTTCAATTCCACCTTTTTTTGGTGAAAAATAGAATTGCTGTTTTAAGATTTACTAGATCGCGTCAATGAACATGCTGGGGGCGCAAAAGTCAAAAAACACGTAACTGTTATTTTTGATATAAAAAACGTATTTTTTTGCACCTTTTCAATTCACCTTTGGGGTAAATATAGAATTTCTGTTTTTTAAAAGATTTCGAATGGCTGCGTCCAAAGAACATGTGGGTCGCAAAAGCCAAAAAAAACTAACTGTTATTTTTTAATATAATAAACAGTATTTTTTTCACCTTTTAATTCACCTGGGTGAATATGAATTGCTTTTTAAGATTTACTAGATGCTCTAATGAACATTTCTGGGGGCGCAAAAGTCAAAAAAAAACGAACGTTATGTTTTTATATAATAAACGATTTTTTGCACCTTTCAATTCACCTGTGGTAAATAGAATGCTTTTTAAATTTACTAATTCGCTCAAGAACAGTCGGTGGCAAAAGTCAAAAAACACGTAACTGTTAGTTTTTTATATAATAAACGGATTTTTTTCACCTTTCATTCACCTGTGGTGAATAAAAAAATTGCTGTTTTAAGATTACCCAACTGCTTCAATGAAAAGTGCTGGGTGCGCAAAAGTCAAAAAAAAACTAACTTTTTTTTTGATATAATAAACGGGATTTTTTTTACCTTTTAATTCACCTTGGTGAAAATAAATTGCTGTTTTAAGATTTACGGGTTAAACTGCGTCCAATGAAAAGTGCGGGGGGTGCGGCAAAAGTCAAAAAAAAGTAACGTGATGTTTTCGTACGATACACGATTTTTTTGGGAAAAAACCAACCTTCTGACACAAATTTCGGTTTTTAATTTAAGTGCAAGGTGGATATATCAACAGTCCCAGGTGAAAAGGTAAAATTGAACACCATCTGAAATGTATACTGAAAAAAAAGTGGGGTTTTGCAGCAACAAAGAGACCTGCAGTTTCAAAATATGTTTATCCAATATAATTCAGGCTGCCCAATATCCCGAAATATTTCAATAGCAAACGGGGTTTAAAAATAAAGAATTTCCCCTACAATTCTACACTAATCTTTTTGAACTTTTTCCATTTTTTTTTAAGTAGAGCTTGTCTGTGTTCGCCCGCGGGCCCCCCTCCCCCCCCCCCCCCCCTCCCCCCCCCGTGAATTAAAAAGCGGTAGATGGGTGCTTTTTAAAATTTTCTACAACAATAAAATGTTTAAATCTCTAATCTAAAAATTTGGGAAAGGGTACAGCTAATAGTAGAGGTTTCTCTGTGCAGAAAAAAACTAATTTCGCTGAGCTGTTTGGCCACAGCCAGCGCAGGGCCTATCATAGAGACGCTGAGAGCATGAGCTAAACAGGAAACGCTTTTCTATTAAAACATTTATTTATTTTTCCAGCCCAAACCAACCCAAAAACACCCACATGACGCGCACACAAAATCCACCCTCCTATTCTGAATCTCATTTGCTGCCCCAAAATTAAAGGGGAACGCCGAAAAAGGCCAACTTTTAATATTCACAGATTTTAACCTTAATTACCATGATCTGGAAATTTCGATCACCAAAAAAAACCCTTTCCGATTTCAAATTTTGAAAAATCGCCAAAAACTAATCATTATCTCATTTTGACAGGGGGGGAGGCTAAGATATGAATGATTCTAACAAGGGGAAATTTATTTAGAATTTCAGGAAAAACCAAGTTTATGGCGATTCGGGGAACAACAAAATCAGTAACACATGGGGTAAAAAGAGGCAAAGAATATGGGAGGAAGAAAGGAATGCCCTCAAAGACATGTGCAGACAGGGAGCCAAAACACAGCCAGCCACTTCTTTAGTCACAGCCCTATAATTAGGGTACCAGTTAAATTTCCCGCCACTTGTCACTGTGTTTCTATTTAAAGCATCTCTTTTAGCAGCACTAATTTTACTCTGTGCGAAAACTTTTATTTTCAAGTTTTCTGGGGTGACAACTTTTTAAAAACACAGTGTGTTTGTATACACACTGTTTCGAACCACATTTTTTTTAATTTTGGGGATTGCTATCTGTGGCAAAAAAAGTTTAATTTTTCATTTGTGTGGGGAACTCGGGGTCAAAAACCAGCATTATATTCTCCCCTCACACATCTCAAATCCCTCCCTTCAGTCTGTTGGATATTTCATCTGTAGCACAGCCAACCAAGAACATAGCCTGGAGGTGACAGCAGCAGCAGCAAGGACCTGAAGTTATGGCACAGCATCAAAAACTACATAATCCCCTTTTAAAATGGGGAGGTTTTGGGCTTTAATACCATCCCTGTTAAAAGGTTTTTTGGGTATAAACAACTAGCAGATGTGTGGATAGGCAGTGGGCCATAAAAAACTAACGGGGGGCAGTTTCTAAAGAATCCAACCTTTTTAAATTTTTGGGGTTTTTTCATGTGATCAAATGTTATACATTGGATGTGAAACCTAAATTTTTACGCCTTTGGTTCATTTGACAAGGGAGTCTTCCCACTTTTTGGGGGGACAACGTTCTTTTTACTAAAGGGCCCCCACTGCACTTTCCACCTTTCAAACCCCAAATTCCCCCAATGGTCAGACCCCCACCTAAAATGGGAATGAGTCCCCCAATTAACCACAGTACTATGATCAAATGGGTAGGAAGAAACCGTTCCCCTTGAAAATCGCCCGAAAAAACCTGCCTGGGCAGATGGCAACAAACATCGCCAAAAGTTGGGAAAGACACCGCTCCCTCGGCAAATTTTTTGGAACCTTTACTGCCTAAATTTGGGTTATTCCATATTGGTTTCCCGGCTGTAATACCCCCCAAAACTAATAAATTTTTTCCCCCCGCCCATGGATTGACCGCAAAGTTGACCATTTTGGTGGGCCAACAAAATTTTCCCTTCCAAGCTTTTACTTTCTGCCCACAGACTCATAAAAATTTCAAAATGTTTAAAAATTTTAAAGGAAAAAATAACTTTCCAGGTTTTCCCAAAAATACCCTGCCAAATGGAATGTTGTAAATGCAAAAACAACTTTTTCAAAAAAGTTAAAAAAGGAAAAAAAATCTTTTACCAACATGACAATTTTTAAAAATAAGGGGTTTTGTCATAATTTTGGGAAACTTTAAAAAAGGAGTTAAAAACTTTTGGGGACTTGGGGCCCTCTGCCATTGTTTTCTCGGGCTGGGCATTCCCGTCAGGCTTGGGCCCTTAAGTTTTTGGTCAGTTTTGACCCCCCCTAATGCCCAGATAATGAAATTTGAAGCGTTTAAAATGGTGCCTTACCCAAAATGTGATTTGTAACACCCTGTTCTTAGGTTCAAGGATCATAAATAGCAAACGACAGAAACATCATTTTTGCCTGAAGGCAGCAAGTGTTTGCCATTCAAATATACATCATGCATAAATGTCGATTGAGCTATATTCTGACACTTCTAAAGCTTCTTCTTTTCTGTTCTGAATAAGCAACATGTTTAACCTTTTTAAAGACCAGCCTATTTTGGACATTAAGGACCTAAATTTTTTTATTCATTTTAATTGTTTCACTCCAAGAGCCTGTATATTTACCCTACAAATTACGGTGAAGGAAATAATTTTTTGATCCCTTGCTGATTGTGTAAATTTGCACACTGACAAAGACGTGAATCGTCTATAATCGTAAGGGTAGGCTAATCAACTTGTTACCTGCATTAAAGACAACTGTCTTAAATAGTCACCTTAATAAAGGACTCCTGTCCACAGACTCAATTAATTAATTAGTCAGTCAGTCTCTAACCTCTACAACATGGGCAAGAGCAAATAGCTTTCTAAGGTTGTCAGTGACAAGATCATAGACCTGCACAAAGCTGGAATGGGCTACAAAATCATAAGTAAGATGCTGGGTGAGAAGGAGACAACTGTTGGTGCAATAGTAAGAAAATGGAAGAAATACAAAATGACTGTCAATCAACATCGATCTGGGACACCTTACAAAATCTCACCTAGTGGGGTATTCTTGATCATGAGGAAGATGAGAGATCATCCTAAAACTACATGGGGGGGAATTGTTAATAATCTTAAGGGAGCTGGGACCACAGTCACCAAGAAAACCATTGGTAACACATTATGCTGTAATGGTTTAAAATCCTGGAGTTCCCGCAAGGTCCCCTTGCTCAAGAAGGCATATGTGCAGGCCCGTCTGAAGTTTGCTAATGAACATCTGGATGATTCTGTGACTGATTGGGAGAAAGTGCTGTGGTCAGATGAGACATAAATTGAGATCATTGGCATTAACTCGCCGTGTTTGGAGGAAGAGAAATGCTGCCTATGACCCAAAGAACACCTTCCCCACTGTCAAGCATGGAGGTGGAAACATTGGGCGACATGAATGAATTCTGGCATTTAGACGCCACTTTGAATGCACCTAATAATAGTGTAGAAAGCAGCAGAATGTATGAACCTGTTGCCGGTGGCTTCATAAATCTAGCGTGTCGTGCGGTTCTATTCTTGTTTTTGTGCGCGACGCCATTTGTATGCGCATTATAAGGCGCATTAGTCTGGAGTAGAGATGAGCGAACACTACAAAGTTTGATGCGCCCGGTCGCGGGGGGCGTGCCAGAGGCAAGAAATCTATAGCTTCGCTACGGCATTTCAAAATCAATAAAAGAGTAAAAACCTTTTACACCTTGTCTGTTATAACAATACTCAACGCGTTTATCGCCTGCATCGGCGCTAAATCAAGAGACCATGATACAGAAAAGAACGGGAAACATCGTACATTTAAAATATAGACTAAGCTCTGATTGGTCAATTTATTCCTCCAATCGCTATTTGAGCGACAAGGAACCATTATTTCCTATGGGAGTTTGTGTAGCCAATCAGCATCAAGGCGGTACAATTCAAAAGACATCAACTAGAGTGAAGCTAATCCATGATTGGACAGAAAATGTTGGGCTTTACCCTTTTAACAAATAATGAAATAAGCTACTTGAGACATATTGGGCGACATATATGAATGGGACTGCGCCTGAAGTCTGGTGTCTTTTCAGCCCGATATCAGGCGCAGCCGCATTCATGCATATTTAAATCTCCTGCACGCAATCCTCGGGCGCATTACATAGTGCCTGTGGCACTTTGTAATGCACCCTATCTCAGCGATGTGCGGGAGGCGGGGCACACTAGAACCGTAGTGTAGCGTACATATTTATAGCTTCGCTACGACATTTCGACAGCGCATTACTGCTGGAACAGGTAAACCACTTTCAAAGTGGTATACCTGAGCCAGAAATGTTGTACAAGCGCTAGAATGCGCCTGATTTATGATGCGCTGTAGAGCGGTAGAGTAGGTTCATAAATCATGCGCATTCTATGCCATAAATATGCACCTGAAATTTGGCATTTAAACTCCACATATCATGCATGTTGCCCATGGGGCTTAAAAAAGGTTTTCTTTGCAATCAAAGCAATGTCAATAACGGAGCATAAACCTTTTACACCGATTTTACACCTGTGCTACATTGGGAGATGTGTTATAAGAAAAAACAGGAAAACCGTACATTTAAAAATGAGGCAGAGCTCTCATTGGTCCATTTCATCCTCCAATCACTACTGGATCAACGTGGAACCATTATTCTCTATGGGAATCTCAACAACCAATCAGAAACAAGGTGTTATAATTAAAAAAACACAGCTTTGAATAAAGCTATTCAGTGATTGGACAGAAATAAAGAGGCTCGACCTTTCCAGCCAATCAGAGAACGAGCTACTCTTACCATAGAACAGAATGGAAACAGTCGCTAGGATCCTGATTGGCTGTGAGAGAACCCATAGGCTAGAATGGAGCTATCACCGCTCCTTCTAGGATTGGTGGATTTGAATTTCCCTCACTTTCTATCCACCAATCAGATCCAACATTCTGCCTCCATAGAATAAAATGGAGCGAGTAGCTCGACTACTGATTGGTGAAACGTATCCCATAGAATATTAAGTATTATGTATGAGTTCTTAGTAGCTCGTTCTCTGATTGGCTCTATTTCTGTCCAATCACTGAACAGCTTTATTCTAAGATATTTTTTTTTAATTATACCTCCTTGTATCCGATTGGTGGTCGAGATTCCCATAGAAAATAATGGTTCCACGACACTTGAGTAGCGATTGGAGGATGAAATGGACCAATGAGAGCTCTGCCTCATTCTTAAAGGTACGGGTTTTCCTGGTTTTCATTTTAACACATCTCCCGATGTAGCGCCGGTGTAAAATAGGTATAAAAGGTTTATGCCCTTCTATTGACATTTTATTTGAATAAAAAACATTTTTAAGCACCATGGGCGACATGTATAAATAAATATATAAATAAATTAGAATATTGTTTTTGTTGCTCTCACCCATTATTCTACATACATCAAAAGCCGGCTGGGATCTGTGGTGCACCAAACAGGATCAGTACCATAGTTTCTATTCACTGACATGCTATTCTAATTACTTTTCTTATAGTTCGAGCCTATCTATATCCTTTATATATGTTAGGGGCAGTAATAATGAGCCTAAGTTCAGTAATGTGACTAATACATAGAGCGACTCTTCCCATAGAATATAGTGAAGAAGACAGTAGCTCGGGGCCTGATTGGCTCTTCCAGTCGAGCCTCCTTTCATTCGAACCAATTGGAGGACAAGCTCTTCTCTCCATAGAGTATAATGGGTATTGTAGCTCGGAGTGTGATTGGCTCTTCTTAATGACATAGACTAACATGTAGTTTTTGTCGCTCCATTTTATATTGGTTGATATGAATTTGCCTCTCTTTTTTTAACCAATTGGGATCTAATAAATATCCCCATAGAATATAGTGGAACGAGTAGCTCGTATCCTGATTGCCTGAAATTCTCCCAGAGCATATTGTGTAGCTCATTTCCTCATTGGTTCATATGGCCAAGCCCCTCTTTTTCTGTCCATATTTACTATTTTGCCATAGGCAAACTTAAACTCTATCAGTTCTCAATCTATAAAGCACTAAAACGTAACTTTTATTATGTATAACACTTAACCTCGATAAACACTATTTAAAAACCTGATTTCTAACCTCTCAATTTATCCCTTTCTAATTGTGAAGGAATAACTCCTTTTCTATTATCAAATCTGGTGGTACACCACCTATTAACAGGGAAACCTTATATATACAGTGATTTATTAACTTCAATAAGGGATCCAAAACATTCTACTTGGGCAGTCATCCCTAATCCGATGGACATAAAACATATAAGGTTTCCTTGTGAGACCCTCTGCAGCGGGTGACACTGTAGAAAGAGGTGAGAAATCACAAATTAAAATGTCATGCCTGACCTCCCCAACATGTTTCACCAACTAAATGGCTTCATCAGGGGATAGAGGTCCGGTCCCATGTGGTCTAGCTCATTTCCTTTTATATCATCTTAGGTATACACCCTAATCAGGTGCTCACCAATTGGCTACCAGAGATTCAACAATACCCATTCCCCTTTTTACTCTCTTGCATGCATACTGAAACTATTTACTGCTGCTACTGCTGCGTTCTTACAAACAACATTCCTCAGGCAAATTCATCATCTCCATAGCGGGCTTGCGCCCTATCTTACCATGCCGCCCGCGCCCACGTACTGTACCAATGGACATTTCTGCCCTAACTGTAATGGACTTCCGTCCAATTTCTCTCAAATTATTGCGTCTGCGTGGCTCACCTAGAATGGACTAAGCAGAATAGGTATTACATTTTACAGCACACTACTAACTTTGTCACTTCCCATAAACCTTTTCTCATTTATGTCTAATATGCATATTCATTGGGAAAACGTGCTTCATTATACTGTACACTGCTATATTTGTCTCTTCCCATAAACCTCTTCTCCTCTGTATCTAATATACATATTCATTTTAATAAAGCTTCAGGCCTTATGATTAGCCCGCCCCCCCTTCTGAAATTTCACCTCCCACCTTCCCAACTAAATATTAGTTCTTACAGTTCTCAGCTAGTTACCTAATTCATTAAGTTACAATGGAAGTATGCAGAAATGCTAGTACATTCATGCTCTATTGTATTTGCATACATTGTATTGCATATATTGTATTTGTAGTTAGCACAAAATCTACGCAGTCAGTAGAAACAATAAATGTATACATAAATAGATGGTAATTTACTCCCGAACTGCGTCTCGTCATAGCAACGTATGTGTATATATTATATGATTTAGTTGCTAACAAATTCTTTATGCAAAATAAAAATATATCCCAATTTGTTAAATAGAAACTGTGGCCTCATGTGATTAATACTTATCATCATTGCAAAATACTGGGAAAGTGAGGGACAAGGAGGGGCAGAGGGGGCTAGAGGGGGATAAGGGAAGAGAGAGAGAAAAAAACGAAACAACGTATGTGAACTCTGGTGCTGGTGCTCCTATAGTCATATATTCAACCATGCTTATACCACTGACCGTACTTAATCACATATATTATGTTTCTTCAAAAATTATATAGGGAATCAGCAGGATTAAATAAATGCTGAAAATGAAAAGCCTTCATTTAGGCCTATGGGATTCAATGTATTGAGTCTATATATTCATCTTGCTTCTTCCTGTAATAAAACTATATCCAGATCGCCCTTTCTTTCCCCTAGCTTTTTCACACAGATGCCCCAAAATTTTAGCACCTCTATTTCACCATTATGTACTTCCAAAATGTGTCTCGCTAGGGGAGTATCACCTCTAGTTTTAATAGTACTCAGATGTTTCGAGATCCGACGACGAAACTCCTGTATGGTTTTTCCCACATAGATCTTGGGGCAGGTACACATAGCCCCATAAATCACCCCTCTGGTTTTACAGTTGATAAATTGTCTTATCTCAAATCTTCTCTTATCAATGGGATTAACAAATTCTTTAGTTTTCCATATAAATAGACAAAATGAACAGTTGCCACAAGGATATGAGCCTACCACCGGAGACTGTAACCATGTTTTTTGCTATCTCCCTCAAAGTGACTATACACAAATTCATCCCTAAGATTTTTTCCTCTTTTATATAAAAATATATAATTTATATTTATATATTATATATAAATATATTAATATATATATATATATATATATAGGATATTTTGGAATCACCTCAGAGAGTACCGGACCTGCTTTCAGAATGTGCCAATGTCTTCTAAGTATACCTCTCATTTCATTGGCTCTATCATCGAAGATACCTATACAATGAATTAAATCAGTTTTTTCCTTCTTCTTTTGTTTACTGGTAAATAAATGTCCTCGGTCACTAGTCAAAGCCCTATTAAATGCCTTCCTCAAACATTTTTTTGGATAACCCCTTTCCTGAAAACGTGCATTTAACTTAATACATACTTAATTGAAAGCCTCTAATGTAGAGCAGTTCCTACGAGCCCTAAGAAATTGGCCTATGGGAATCCCCTTCTTTAGGGAAAGTGGATGCCAGCTAGAAAAGTGTAACAAACTATTGGTAGCCATATTTTTCCAAAATATCTTTGTCTGAATCTGCTTGTTTTCATCCAACATAATTTGAAGATCCAAAAAATTAAATATTCTCTTGATGAATTTCAAAGGTGAATTTCATCCCAATTTCATTATCATTGAGTCTAGATACAAAATCCTTAAATAATTCTTCACTACCGTCCCAAAAAATCAATATATCATCAATAAAGCGCCCCCAAAATAAAATCCGATCTGTGAATATTTGAAAGTGTTCAGAAAAAAACAATAGCATCCTCCCACCAACCTAAAAATAAATTAGCAGAGCTTGGTGCACAAATTGTGTCCATGGCTGCTCCCTTTATCTGGTGATAAAAGGTGTCATCAAACAAAAAATAATTTTGTGTCAAAACGAAATCCAATAACTGTAAAACAAAATCATTATGTTCCATAAATTGCGTACCTCTTGTATTCAAAAAATACTTGATTGCTTTCAGGCCCAGGTCATGTCTGATGTTACTATATAGGGCTTCTACATCTAAACTTGCAAGAAGTGTACTTTCACTCATTACTAGTTGTTAATTCTCATCACAGTGTCCTTCGTATCTTTAAGATATGAAGGAAGGCCAGTGACAAAGGGCATCAGTATATGATCAACATACGTGCTGGGTCCTTGTGTTAAATTATTTCTACCTGAGACTATTGGTCTTCCTGGTATTGGCACAACCTCTTTATGCATTTTTGGTAATGCATAAAAGGTAGCAATAGTAGGATTCGCATTCAACATAAAATTCTTCTCATCCTCAGTAATTAAGGTGGGAGGTGAAATTGCAGGAGGGGGGGCAGGCTAATCATAAGGCCTGATGCTTTATTTAAATGAATATGTATATTAGAGACAGAGGAAAAGAGGTTTATGGGAAGAGACAAAGATAGCAGTGTACAGTATAATGGAGCATGTATTCCCAATGAATATGCATATTAGACATAGAGGAGAAAAGGTTTATGGGAAGTGACAAAGTTGGTAGTGTGCTGTAAAATGTAATACCTATTCTGCTTAGTCCGTTCTAGGTGAGCCGCGCAGACACAATCATTTGAGAGAAATTGGACGGAAGTTAGGGCAGAAATGTCCATTGGTACAGTAACCGGGCGTGGGCGGCATGGTAAGATAGGGCGCAAGCCCGCTATGGAGATGGTGAATTTGCCTGAGGAATGTTGTTTATAAGAACGCAGCAGCAGCAATAAATAGTTTCAGTATGCATGCAGGAGAGTAAAAGGGGGAATGGGTATTGTTGAATCTCTGGTGGCCAATTGGTGAGCACCTGAATAGGGTGATATAAAGATGATATAAAAGGAAATGAGCTAGACCACATGGGACCGGACCTCTATCCCCTGATGAAGCCATTTAGTTGGTGAAACATGTTGGGGAGGTCAGGCATGACATTTTAATTTGTGATTTCTCCCCTCTTTCTACAGTACAATGTCACCCGCTGCAGAGGGTCTCACAAGGAAACCTTATATGTTTTATATCAATCAGATTAGGGATGACTGCCCAAGTAGGATGTTTTGGATCCCTTATTGAAGTTAGTAAATCACTATATATATATAAGGTTCCCCTGTTAATAGGTGGTGTACCACCAGATTTGATAATAGAAAAGGAGTTATTCCTTCACAATTAGAAAGGGATAAATTGAGAGGTTAGAAATCAGGTTTTTAAATAGTGTGTATCAAGGTTAAGTGTTATACATAATAAAAGTTACGTTTTAGCGTTTTATAGATTGAGAACTGATAGAGTTTAAGTTTGCCTATGGCAAAATAGTAAGTATAGTCATTAAAAGTCACTCTTTGTTCTCTTGCTAGATTCCCATTTTTTTGGAGACTATTTGATATCTTTTTCTGTCCAATCACCCATTAGCTTTATTCTAGTTGATGTCTTTTAAATTGTATCGCCTTGGTGCTGATTGGCTACACAAACTACCATATGAAATAATGGTTCCTTGTCGCTCAAGTAGAGAATGCAGGACTAAATGGACCACTCTGAGCTCAGTCTGCATTTTAAATGTACGATCTTTCCCGTTCTTTTCTCTATCAAATTTTCCTGATTGCAAAGAAAATAAAAATATAGAGGGGGCGCTCTTATGGTGAAAGTATGTCAGTACAATGCAGCAACAGTAACAGTGAACAGCAATCAGCACGCTCACCTGATCGAGCTCTGCGTATATTATAAAGGCACAACTCTCACAAGCACATGAATGGACTCCAACCAAGTCTCTCAGAGGCAGCCGCGAGTCTCCTCCCCAAAGCTGCAAGAAGCGCGGCAGCGGGCGTATATACTAGAAGAAAAGATCAGGGCCTCGGCGCTCGTTTATAGCAAACCTCAGTGAGGAGAAGATTAGTGCTAAAACAAGTTTTTATTAATTAAAAACAATCTCGCTGCTTTTCTCGCCGATACCGGCGCTATCTCAGCAAATCGTGATACCGAAAAGTTGGTAAAGACAGTATTTTAAAATACATGTAACAAACTCATTGGACGGTTAAAACAGCCAATTGTATTATGAGCGATACAAAGTACTTATTCTCTATGGGGGCCGATTGGCCAATCAGATGTAAGGTGGCATAATTTAAAATTTAAAATACAAAGGTTAACATAAAATATTACGGTGATTGGATAAAAACTCCGGGGGCTAGTGTCGTTTAGCCAATCAGATAACAAGCTACTTAGTTCATTGTAAGTCTATGGGAGAAAAGTAACCAATAATCATTGATGTCTATGAAGAGAAATATAGTGATTTGACTGGTACAGAAAATGAGAGGCAAATTCAATTTAACCAATCAGAAGTAGTGCGACTGAGTCTTTGTATTGTGAATCTTCAGAGCATTAAGTTCTTCAGAGGCCTATTAAGTTGCATGGAGAGAGGCGCTAGCCCTGTGATAGGCTGAATACGAGTAGCCAATCAGTTAGATGCTTCCATTGAAACCTATAGAACTATAGAACTGAAGCTAGCAAGTTCATTGGCCAGATGGGAAGGGGTCTCGTCCACGGGAGCCAATCAGATTGAAAGCTACTGTCCTAAAAGACTTCTATGGAGAGGAGTAGCTTGCTTTGTGATTGGTCCAAAGGAAAAGGGGCTCGGCCTTCTTGACCAATAGAAGAGCGAGCAACGCTCTATGGGTTTTTTTATGCAATTTCTCTCTTTAGTACCGGGTAGTCTAAAAGAAAGGAACTTTTTCTCTTAGGCTGTCAGTTGTATATAATAGAATACCGATTAGTTTGGTTAAAACAAAGCATGTATATATTTCAATAAATTAATTCCCCATTCAGGGCAAATTGTCTGCAGCTTAAACATCCAGTATGTCTCCCTTTTTTGCAGGAGTTGGAATTTATTGGTTTTGTCAATGGAAAGATTAAAATAGACAAATCCCCAGGTCCAGATGGCATACACCCATGTGTCCTAAGGGAGTTAAGTGATGTCATAGATAGGCCCCTATTCTTAATATTTATGGATATTCTAATAACGGGGTATGTCCCAAAGGATTGGCGCATAACAAAAGTGGTGCCAATATTCAAAAAGGGGTCAAAAAGTGATCCAGGAAACTATAGGCTGGTAAGTTTGACCTCTGTTGTAGGTAAAATGTTTGAAGGTTTTCTCAGAGATGCTATCCTGGAGTATCTCACTGAAAATAAATGTATAACGCCGTTCCAGCATGGGTTTATGAAGGATCGGTCCTGTCAGACTAATCTCATCAGCTTCTATGAGGAAGTCAGTGCTAGACTGGATCGGGGTGAGGCACTGGATATCATATATCTAGATTTTTCTAAAGCATTTGATAAGGTGCCACATAAAAGGTTGGTAAGTAAAACGAGAATGCTTGGACTGGGGGAAAACGTGTGCAAGTGGGTAAGCAACTGGCTCACTGATAGAAAACAAAGGGTAGTAATTAACGGTACATACTCTGACTGGATTGCTGTTACTAGTGGGGTACCACAAGGGTCAGTATTGGGCCCTATCCTCTTCAACATTTTCATTAACGATCTTACACATGGATTGCACAGTAGAATATCGATCTTTGCAGACGATACAAAGCTCTGTAAAGTAATCAACACAATAGAGGATAATGTGTTATTACAAAGGGATCTGGATAAGTTGGAGGCCTGGGCAGGGAAATGGCAGATGAGGTTTAACACAGATAAAAGCAAGGTTATGCACATGGGGAGGAAAAATCCATTACATGACTAAATGTTAAATGGAAAAAGGCTGGGTAAAAGTGACATGGAGAAGGACTTGGGAATCCTGGTGGACAGTAAACTTAATTGTAGCAGCCAGTGTCAGACAGCAGCTGCCAAGGCAAATAGGATCATGGGGTGCATTAGAAGGGGCATAGAGGCACATGATGAGAACATTATTCTCCCATTATACAAGTCACTGGTTAGACCACACATGGAATATTGTGTACAGTTTTGGGCACCAGTGCACAGGAAAGACATTGTAGAGCTTGAACAGGTACAAAGGCGGGCAACAAAAATAACAAAAGGCCTGGGTGGACTACAGTACCCAGAAAGATTAGCAAGATTAGGGTTATTTAGTTTAGAGAAAAGACGGCTTCGGGGGGACATAATAAATATGTTTAAATACATCAAAGGTCAATATAGAGATCTCTCCCAAGATTTATTTATACCCAGGACTGTATCTAGAACAAGGGGGCATCCTCTACGTCTTGAGGAACGAAAGTTTCTACATAAACATAGAAAGGGATTCTTTACTGTAAGAGCAGTGAGACTGTGGAACTCTCTGCCAGAAGAACTTGTCATGGTGAATTCACTAACAGAGTTCAAAAAGGGTTTGGATGCATTTCTGGAGCATAATATAATAACAAGTTATAGTGTCTAGGATTCTGGAGAGGGGTCGTTGATCCAGGGATTTTTCCGATTGCCAGATTGGAGTCGGGAAGGAATTTTTCCCTAAAATGAGGACAATTGGCTTCTACCTCATTGGGGTTTTTTGCCTTCGTCTGGATCAACACCTTAGCACAACAGGTTGAACTGGATGGACGTCTCGTCTTATTTCGGCCTTACAAACTATGAAACTATGAAACTTGGTCAATAGGTGTTATGCTTAATTTACTAAAGTCCTGGCCATGATGCTCTAAAAAGTGACGAGCCACACTTCGCTTCAGCTCATCATGTTTAATGCAGGCCCTGGGCAGTAAGACAATGACCCAAAACATACAGACAAGACAACAAAGGAGTGACTCAAAAAGAAGCACATTAAGGTCATGGAGTGGCCTAGCCAGCCTCCAGACCTTAATCCCATAGAAAAGTTATGGAGGGAGTTGAAGCTCCAAGTTACCAAGCGACATCCTCAAAATCTTAATGATTTAGAGAAGATCTGCAAAGAAGGGTGGACCAAAATTCCTCCTGACATGTGCGCAAACCTCATCTTCAACTATAAAAAAGTCTGAATGCTGTGCTTGCCAACAAGGGTTTTGCCACCAAGTATTAAGTCTTGTTTTCCAGAGAGATCAAATCCTTATTTCTCACTGCAGAATGCAAATAAATCTATATAATTTATACAATGTGATTTTCTGGATTTTATTTTTGATATTCTGTATCTCAATGTTAATATTAACCTACCCTTAAAATTATACACTGTTTATGTCTTTGTCAGTGGGCAAACTTACACAATCAGCAAGGGATCAAAGAAGTATTTCCATCACTGTGACTGTGTAAGTTTTTTTTTTTTTTTTAGAGTGTGCATTATATTTTTTTAATGGTACCACTTCAGATTACAAGTCCTATTTTCATTAGCTTTATTTAAAGAGGTTGCCTGGGATTCAAAAAACATATCTTTTGTTTTAAAGCAGTACCCCCCTTCAATCTCAGGATATGTCCGATATTGCAGATAAGCCTCATACACTTCCAGGAGTTAAGCTTCAATACCAGACAAGTCCTGTTTTCCCTCTTTAAGTTATTATCCTTGGGAAGTAATGTAAAGAAAAAAAAAGCTAGTCCCCTATTGTCTTATACTTTTTTTTTTTTTTTGCAATTAACTGAAATAATATGTTAACATTTTTATGTAAGTCTCTACAAACCTGAATGTAAAAAATTTATAAAATTTTCTTTAAATGATGGTACTTTTCCTTATCATAAAAACATACTTTGTGAAATAAACTCATCTTTGCGTCACTGCATTCCAAGTGTCATAACGTTTCTAATTTTTCATCAACATAGTCATATGATGGCCTGTTTTTGATGGGATGAGCTGTAGTTCTTACAGCTGGCACGTGAGACAGCTGGCAGTGGAATCATCTGATATCAGACTGAATGGAGAGGTGGCCATGAAAGAGCATTTATCTCTATTCATGTGTATAGGCGTTATGGAATTAATCAAGCTAGCACTTTAATTAATGTGTTTGAACCGTTACTGTCAGAAATAAATTTTAATAGTTTATCTATTTAAGCATGCAAAGCTAACATGCAGTAAATATAATGACTAACAATCCAATCTTAGAAGGTATAAGTCTAGTTAAAGACGTTGCTGCAGACAAATGACCTGCTAAGTTAAGGCGTTAGGGTCTGTTGAGTCAGTGTGAACATATGCTTTTAGATACATGTTTGGAGCCATCTGTCGGACCCCAGACAGACCCAAACATATATATAATGATGAGCAATGTGATTTTACATTGCTTTTAACTTGAAACACGCCATGTCTTATTGCGTCTTTCAAATCCGTCTTTCGGATTCGTTCCAAGAATTGGAATAGGAGCCTTATTTTAAACTATAGGGTGCGATCCTGCTGCATCCAACACTCATCCAAACACGCAGCTGTGTGTTGGATACTTGTTTGATCAGTTTAGGATCCGATCAATGCTGCATTTTTGGATGCGATTTTCGGATCCAACACAGATCCAAAATCAGATCCAAAAATACCGTGTGCAGAGCAATACAACCTGGCAGTGCAGCCTACAGACTGAATAGGCTTGTGCATGCTTGCCTTAAACAGATCCACCAATACAGATGTGAATATAGCAACAGACAATACTTGCAATATATTTAATGAATAGATACATTGTGTTACTTTGCTAAAGAGGATATTGAAATAATTCAAACTTAAAACTTCTTTGGAAATATACAAACATTGTACATAGTTCTGTAACAGTATTGCATCAAGATTAAGAGCATTACAGTAGATCATAAAACATTTAATAGCAAAATTTAAATAATGAGTACATTTTGACATAGAGGAACTGAAATCTACAAGGCATGTGTGAATGTACTATCCATGCAGGTTGGGTGTCACAAGCAACAAGGTATGTATAAACATATCTCCACCAGCAAAAGTGATAACAATAGTTTCTGTCAGCACGTCAAAAGTGGTTATGGAGCAGCTAGAGGGAAAACTAAAGTAACCCAGAAATGTCCTATATTTTCTTGCTCCTTCCTATGATAAATCTGCACTGACCTTTACAGAGAGGTGTTCTGTTTGTGCAGCAAATTTATATCTGGCAATATTTCTGCAAGATATGCTTTAAATGTTTTCTTGTGAAGGGGGATATTGTATTGTGTAAGTTTAAAGCACTTTACATGAGACAGACTAAAGTATATTCCAACAGCCGTTGCATTAAATTATACTTGATGTCTCTAAATATATGAATCTTACATATGAATTTAGATAATTATAAGTGGCCCATTGCAGGACAGTGACTGTAATAGATAAAGCATTAACTTAAGTTCAGAGTGCATATGTACAGTTGAAACCAGAAGTTTACATATACTATATAAAAAGACACATATGCATGTTTTTCTCAGAATAAACCTTAACTGTTTTAGATTACTTAGAATTACTAAAATTATGTACATGTGCCAAATGCCAGAATAATGAGGGCGAGAGAGAGCCAATTTGTAAGGCATTTTTATGACCTTCTGTAAAGTCAAAAGTTAACATACATTTCATTAGTATTTGATAACATTGTCCTTAAACTGACTTTGGTCAAACATTTTGGATATCCTTCCACAAGCTTTTCATAATAGTTGGTAGGAATTCCTCCTGACAGAACTGGTGTAACTGAGCCATGTTTGTAGGTTGCCTTGCTCACACCTGCCTTTTCAGCTTTTCCCATAAATTTCCAATAGGATTGGGATCAAAGCTTTGTGATAGTCACTCCAAAACATTAACTTGGTTATCCTTAAAGGGGTTGTCTCACTACAAAGAATATCTTTCAAAATGTAGGGAACACTAAATGAAGACTTTTTCCAAATATAGTGCTTTGTTCATCTTTTTTTGTTAAGGAGCTACAAATTTTATCACCTTTTTTTTTTTTTTTTTTTTTTTTTTTTTTTTAAAAAATTTTTTGGGGTTTTTTTTTTTTTTTTTAAAAATTTTTTTTTTGTTCAAAATTTTTTGTTTAAAAATTTTTTTTTTTTTTGTGCTTTTTTTAAAAGGTTTTTTTTTTTTATGATCTTTAAATTTGGATGGTAACCCTTTAAACCACTTGAACCAGTTTTGGGGTATGCTTTGGGGCATTTTCTATTTGGAAAACCCTTTCCGCCCAAAACTGTAACTTCAGGTTGATTCTTGAGATGTTTCTTTTTATTGCCACATAGTTTCTTTCCTCAAATGCCCTATTTTTTTTAAATACAACAGTTCCCCTCAGCAAAAACAAACCACAAAAAAATAGCCACCCCCCGTGTTTGAAATTGAATGGTGTTATTAGGCTTTCAAGCTTCTCCCTTTTTCCACCAAATGAAACAATGGTCATTATGGCCAAACATTTCAGTTTTAATTTCGTCATACCACAGAACATGTCTCCAAAAAAGTAGGTCTTTGTTCCTGTTCATTTGTAAACAAATCTGGCTTTTTTAGTTTCTTTTGGATAATGGCTTTTCCCGGCAAGTGACCTTTTAGTCCATTTGTACATACTCATTTCACTCTGGATAATGACACAATTTTACCTTTTGCCGTATTTCACAAGTTCTTTTGCTTTTGTTCTTGGGTTGATATGCAAATGTCAGCCCCAAAAAATGTTCATCTCTGAGACACAGAAAACCCGTCTCCCTTCCGAGCGAATGATGGGTGGGCTCCCCTCTTGCATTACTTATGATAATTGTTTGTATGATGACGAGGTTTCAGGTATTAGAAATTTTACCCAAGGATGAACCCGACTTGTGCAAGTCCACTTTTCTTCTGAATATGGTTTTATTTATTTTTACTTTCCCGGATGTTACATAGAGAAGCAGTGTGTTTCTGGGTGATCAAAAAAAAAAAAAACATCCACAGGGTGGGGCACTAAATTTAACTCAGATTTGCCAAAAAAACCTATCAGAAGCTTCCCAAAAACATGACATCATCTATGGGGTTACCAAATTATTTAAAGGCATAAAAACCCAGTGTATGTAAAATTTTTCTTGGCAGAGTAATAAAATGCCATAAAAAAAATTCTCTCCTTCATTATTCTGGCATTTGGCAAATATAAATAATTTTTTCGAATCCCCAATTGACTTTAAAAAAGATAGGGTTTTTACTGATTTATACATAGTGAGAAAAACATGCCTTGTGTCTTTTTATATAATGTATCTAAACTTACATGATTAATATAAAAAAAAAAAAAAAAAAAACACAATTGTAAAGGAGTGGTGTATGTATAATGAATAGTGATGAGCGATTACGTTGACATATTCCTTAATCGGGGGAAGGGCGTTAGTCGAATTTATCAGGCAATTATCAATAAAATTATCCGAATAGTCGATAAAAGATTATCGCCCGATGATGACCATTTTAAAAAAGTCTATGGGAGAGGAAAACAGAACACCTTCATTATTACACCCAAAAAGGCGATGGAGGATGCTGGATTAACATCCACAACAAGCAAAACAGTATACGTGCTACATATTTGGCAAGAAATTAGGATTATAAAAGCCACAGAAAAAAAATCACAGACCATCCACTATTCCCTTGTCTCGCACCACAAGCCATGGACCCTTAAACCTGACTTGACCCACAAATTAAAAAGTGCCAGAAGGCAGTATGATTTGAACCAATCATTTTACTTGAACTGGTGGTCATTGAATATCCCTGTCTGGAATGCAGCACTGAGCCCCAAACCTGGCATGACCCAGATTAAAAAGTTGACAGAAAAAAGGGTAGTCTTTTCAACCACCATATTAGTTGAATGGGGACATTAACTATAACTGTCCTGTATCGCTGTATGACCTAGTAAACTGTTTGACCCACAGAATCTAAAAAGTATGGGAAAAAGGAGTCTTTCAACCACCTCTTTTGTTGAACTGGACATTGGACTATTCCTGTTCTGTACCACTGTTTGGACCGATTAAACCTGTCTGAACCACAGATTTCAAAAAAGTGCAAGAAAAGGAGTCTTTGAACCCTCCATTTTAGTTGAAACTGGGACATTGACTTACTGTCCTGGGACCGCAGTATGACCATTTTAATATACCTGGTCTGTACCCCCCAAATTAAAAAGTGTCGGGAAAAAAGGCAGTCTTTGAAGCCACCATTTAGTTGAACTGGACATTAATCTATAAACATGTCCTTGTACGCAAGTATGACCATTTAAAATGTCATGAACCACAGGAATTAAAAAGTGTGGGGAAAAGGAAGTTTTCAACCACCTCATTTTAGCTTCATGGACATTGGACTTTACCTGTCCTGGGGCCACAAGCATGAGCCCCCAATACTGCACATGACCCCTACCACATTTAAAAAAGTGCAGGAAAAAAAGGAGTCTTTCAACCACCTATTTTAGTTTTCACTGGAATAGACTATACCTTGTCCTGGGCCACGCCATGACCCCTTAAAACCTGTTTGAACCACAGATCACAAAAGTGCCACTTGATATTTTTGTACAGTGCTCTCATTTAGGTATATTTTTTGGTAAAATCTAACTTTTGTTTACAGGAATTTATTTAAGGGAAGTTTTATTGAAGTTTTCATTTTTTTACCATTTTCCTTTTTTTTAATGTGTGTGATAACCATACAACATACACCCCCCCTGCAGTTTTTAAAGGTATTTTATTTTAAACGTTGTTTGATGTGTTAATTCGTCATCTGCACACCCCATATGTAATACAAAATGTTCCTAATCATCCAAAAACAACTTCTTAGTGAGAAAGACATTTTGCCCTCATGGATTTGAGACTGATTAAGCCCAATCATTTCAAATAGGTTTCATTTTTCCTCCAAACTCCTTTTCATTATTAGGGACTGACTACCCTGGAGATCGCAAAAATCGATGCAACCACATAGTGAATCCAGCCCCAGCAAAATTTAAAAGCACTCAATTTTTGCAATTTGTGTCAAGGTCCTGGACCCTTTTGACACTACTTAAACCTCAAAGAATCAACTTTTTCAACATCTGATTTTTTAGAGAAAATTTGTAAGCTTTACTGAATTGCCCCATAATCGGTTGAGAGCCAGTCTTGCCGTCAGCATCTGTTAAACACGGACGGTCCAGCTGCAGACTTACAGTGGGTGCTAGGTGACGGGCCCAGGCTGGCGTCGTCATCTATTGTTAACACGGTTAAAAATGCCCCTTATGAGCAAGCCAGCAACGAAAAACACAGTCGTGCTGAAGCAGAGGAGCGGGAAGCGGAAGTGTGAGGTAAGACTCCAGGCCTTCCTCAGTACACAGTCAAAAGACCTGGGTTAGGCGCACTTGCCCCTCCTATGAGTGCGGACCAATTGAGATTCACTTGGGAAAATACTGGTGGTTAACGCTCACTGTTCACCCAGGTGCCCTTTTTTCTTGGCATTCTTTTTCTCTGTATCTTTGAGATGGGGAAGGGAATGTGTCTACTGTACTTTGTTCTCTGTCGTGCTCCCATATCCTTGTCATCTGAATAAACCTACATATGGTCAAGTTTTCCTGATACCTCCCATGTACAAATTCAGAGGAATTTTTATATCAGCTATTTGTACATGCATGTTTTTTAGTAGTTTAATATCCTAGAAAACAATTTTAAAAATAGGATGGGAATCCCCACCATGTCTTTGTTTTCTCTTTTTTAATTGTAGTTAATGGGTTTGAACTCAATACAGGGATTTGATAGCTATGTTAAAGATCTTGCAAAAACATAGTAATTTTGCCAATATGTGTCCATTAACAGTGTCCTTCTTTCCTGATTCTGACAGCACCATCCCCTAGGAGTCACTCTTGTCAATTGTGATGAACAAATGTCTATTAGAAACAAACATTTCTTTTTATAATACGGTCCTGTAGTATAGTGAATGTCCATGCAAAATGCTTCCCAAAAATTCAAAGCAAGCATAACCCCTTGAGCCACTTTGGACAGAATTGTGAAGAATAAAAATGTCTGTTAGATAGAGAAAACACCATTTTTTTTTTTATAATAGGGACCTGTAGTAGTTATAGCTGCATGTCACAGCAAAATGCCCCCCCCCCAAAATTCAAAAACATAACCTTGAGCACACTTTTGACAATTGTGAAAGGAACCAAATGTTGTTAGAAACAAAAAAATTTTAGAAAATATAGGACCTGTAGTTTAGCTGCAGAGTCACAGGCAAAATGCCCCCTCAAAAATTTAAACATGGACCCATGAGCCATTCTTGGACAATTGTGATGAAAAATGTTGTTTGAAACAAGATTTTTTATTTATATGAGGACCTGTTTTGTATAGCTGATGTCAGTAGCAAAATGCCCCCAAAAATTCAAAGGAATGACCCTTGAGCCCTTTGGACAATTGTGAAGAACAAATGTTCTGTTCAGAAGAAAACAACATTTTTTTTTTATTATTAGGACCTGTAGTAAAAGCTGCATTGGCAACAGCAAAAAATGGGCCCCCCAAAAATTCAAAAAATGACCCTCTGAGCCACTTTTGACAATTGTGAAGAAAAAATGGTCTGTTAGAATAAAACATTTTTTTAGAATAGGACCTGTAGTATTTCTGCATTTCAATGCTGCATGGCCCAAAAAATTATTTGAAATAGACTTTCTCAGCCACTGTTAAAAATTGTTGAGGGAGAAAAGAAATGCCATTAAAAGGCCACATTTACTGTATCCTAAAGGACCCATATAAATTATAGCTGTATCTCACAGCAACTTGACCTCAAATAATCACTGACAATGCGGAAAAACTTCTTAAGATAAAGTGGAGTAAATGGAATAAGGTGTTGTCATGAAACTTACTGTCTTTTACATTCTCCTCACAGCAAAATGAACTGTTGGGAAAAGAGAATTAAAAAATTGCAGAAGAAATGATCATTTTAAAAAAAAGGTTTTCAGAGGACCATTTCTGTATTGAGAGGAATGTGGAAGTAGACCAGGCAAAACTAATCGGTGACCTCGGCAATTGGGCCACAACATCATCATAGAGATCCATGCCTGTGATTAATCTTGATGTGAAAGTCAAACGATCCACATTATATGTTGGAAAGCCGAATGCGGTTTGTCTGTAATCGACTCTTCCAGATGTGTTGAAGGTCCGCTCAGATATGATGCTGGCTGATGGGCAGGACACACCTCTTATTTCGTTGGCGAGCCAGCTCGGGAGTTCTGTCCATTTTGGATACCCAGAAGTCTATTGGGTCCGGAGAACACAATCCAAAAACATCGGGTTGAGACGCAGCATAGTTTCGTGCACATGTGATCTTAAAGCAGGTCTCTGTGTGTTGGGATAGTGTGCCCTGCATTGCATGCGTTGGTGAGGTGGTAAATAAAGATTGCCAGAGGTCACCCATTAGGCTTCTGCCACCTTGCCTGCTGCTGCCGCTACGGCTACTTGGCACTCTACTGCTGTCACGTCGCTGACGTTGTTCCACCGTGACATTTGAAGAACGTGAAGCAGACGCAACAGATGTCTCCAGTTGATCAATCAGCAAGGTCTCCATTTCCTGCATTTTACTCTCTATTTGGGTGGGTGGAAGGAAAGTGCTGAGTTTTGTTTTGTACCGGGGATCCAGGAGGGTGGCCACCCAGTAACTGTTGTTCATTTTGATGGCCTTAATGCGAGGATCATGTTGGAGGAAATGGAGCATCCAAGCACTCATGTGAGAGATGGAGCCTTGATTTCCCAAGCCTCTGGGTCGAGGGGCACTAGCAAACTGATCTTCCTCATCTTCCTCCTCCGCCTAAAATTCGCGCCAACCTCTTTCCAAGGCAGGGACGTCGGTAACGTCGGTGTCTAGGAATACCTCCTCCTCCTCCTCCGCTTCCTCCGGCACAGCTTCAACACAGCCCTGACTTGCCTCAGATGATGCACCCTGAGAGCTGATGCGCCGCCTTGCACTAGCCCTGGACCCCGAACCACTGCCTAATGAAGACCGATAAAATTGTGAAACTGTCGGGCCTTGTGGATTCGACGGAGAGAAAGGCTCCGTGTCCGCATCTGTGTCCGTCTCCTCCTCCGTCGCTGGCGGGACCTGATGTTTCAGAGTGTCCAACGATCGTTCCAGAACTAAGATCACCACAATGCTCATGCTGACAAGGGCATTGTCCGCACTGACCATTTTGGTGGCTTCTTCAAAACTGGCAAGGATGGTGCAGAGCTCTTTCACCTGCCTCCACTCTCGGTGGCTCAACACCCCGAGGTCCGCACCGCTGCTTGTCAGGCCATGTGTCACTTCGTACTGCGTAATGGCATTGCGCTGCTGCCACAATCGCTGGAGCATGTGGAGGGTGGAATTCCAGCGTGTTGCCACGTCAACAATGAGACGGTTGACGGGGAGGCCGAGCTGACGCTGCAACGCAGCCAGGCGGGACGAAGCAGGGTGCGAACGCGGAAGTGCGAACTCAGACCTCGAACCTTCCTCAGCAAGCAGTCCAGACCCGGGTAGCCTTTAGAAATTTCTGGACGACGAGGTTCATGACATGTGCCAGGCAAGGGATGTGCTCCAGCCTACCGATCTTAAGGGCGGCCAGCAGATTTCGGCCGTTATCGCACACCACCTTGCCTGGCACAAGGTTCTTGTCACCCAGCCAGCGCTCGGTCTCGTTGCGGAGAGCCGTCCACAGCTCCTGACCTGTGTGTGGACGGTCTCCAAGACAGATTAATTTCAACACGGCCTGGTTTCTCTGGGCACGTGATGCCACCAGAGGACCTTGGGGGAAAGAGCCCTGCACCATCCCTGCGGTTTTGAAGAGCGTGCGCCGAGCCTGAGAGCCACCGTCACACCCTGAGTCATCCACCCAGCTCACCCAGTGTGCTGTCACAGAGATATTGCGCCCTTGGACCGTGCTTACTAGGTCGGTGGTCAGATTGGGACCTTTTCCGGCCACAGATGCAGACACGCGCTTGAAATTTTAGATGACACGTAGCTGGGCCAGGGCAGGGACGGCTTTTCTGGCACAAGGAAATGGCCTTGCTCGGCATCTGGTATTGGAGGGCAGGCAAACGGCCATTGACGTAGACGGAACCTAATTATGTTGTTCCACCAGACGGAAAAGGCAACACTTTCCAAGGCCAAAATCTGGCAATGCCGACATTAAGGGCTTTTTGGCTATGGGCATGGTTTGGGTTTATAAGTGTTTCTTCTGCTCCCAAACATGGAAAGGAGAACAGGAAGGGCTGGATGCTAGACTTTGCTAGGACTGGGCCGCTGTATGGGCGTGCTGGTCGTCAAACTGGTGGAAAGGAGAGAAGGGTATAGGATGGGGTCTCTGGTGTGGTTGATGGTACTCGGGCGACGGTGGAGGCTGAAAGCGGAGGCTGATCCCATGAATCATGACTCAGAGAAGTCATGAGGCAGCTGGAGGATTGCTTTGGTGGTGGCGGTAGGAGGAGGAGGCGGTGATGGAGGGTTGTGACAGTGGTTAGAGGCCGTCGTCGGTTGGCTCTTTTTTTGGCATGTGTTGCTCCATCTTTCAACTCATGCATTTCGCTGCATGTGGACTAGACATGGTGGTGGTGGGTAAAACACTTTGTTTCTTGCCTTAACTTAGGAGATTTTCCGGCAATTGGCGGCATATGGACATCGCTGGGTGAATCAGAGGCTTGCTCAAAGAAGGCCCAGGTTGAGTTGTCCTGACCTTTTTGACCGGTGATAATCGAGGAGGGGGGTTTCCGCTGACGTGGCTGGCGGATTCATATCAGCGGACTTCTGCGGACCGCCCTCTCCCTTTTTGAGGTGGACCCTTTCTGGACTCTAACCCCATCACTCTTCCCTCCTCGTCCACTGTTGAAGCGCTCGCAAGCAAAATTTCTGCTTGAAAAAGGACCACGTTGGATCCGCAATGTTCGTCATCATAATTAATCAACACAGGTGACTTGGTAAGTCCTGACATTTGCATTGCAGGTGCTGCAGGCTACAAGCAAAAAGGGACTGCAAGGTGTTGCCCGACCGCCCGGGATTTTTTGCCACATTGACACGGCTTCTCATTCTCCTCTTGATGGGCATCAGTTACTGGTGTCTAGTAGAGCAGAGGAAATTCATCCTCTTTGGCCTCTTGTCTTTTTACATGCCTTCTGACCCCAACCGCATTTTTGTCATCAAAGGGTCTTCAAAAAATGGGATTATCCCACAGGGGTGGGTACACGAGTTGACCATTGGGGCTGCTTCATGTTGGGGACTGACATGCTGTTGACGAAACTTTGTGGGCCGTGGACTGGCGAGAGGACACGAAGCGTAAGGACTGCTGGATGCAGGTTGAATTTAACCACTGAAGAACAAGATTGGCGACGCTGTTCGTTACTGAGATTCACAGGGACCTGATCCCAGCGATGACAGGCCTGACGGTCTCTGCAAAAACTGACGATCCGCTGGCATGGTTTGTTTGGTACCCAGCACTGGAAGGAGCACTTCTCTTGTCCTCTACCTCCATTTGTCCTACCACCCTTCTTTGCCTCACTTACACCTGAATATTTGCCCATGTTCAGAAAGATAAAATTTGAGAAGGTATGGAAGAGTTTTGGAAGTCTCTTATTAAAAGTCGACAAATCACCAGCTATTCTTAAATCCCTCAATTCAAAACAAAAAATGTTGGATTAAATTTAACTGCAAGGTGGCTCTATCAAGGAAATCTGGACTGCGCCAAAGTGAAAAAAACACGTTATCTGAAAGTTTAGGGATAATAAAAGGTTTTTTTTGGGCATCCTTTTCTAATTCACCTGTGGTGACTCACCACAATTGCTGGATTCAAATTTAACTGCAAAGTAGATCTAAAGGTGATTGTGATGTCACTATGCTCAGCTGTGCCCTATGGGCATGGCCATGCATAGTGATTGACGAGTGTCTATGGATAGAGAAGCAGTAATAAACAGCTGACTGTGTTGTACTGCTTTCCATTGTAGCAATGATCTAAAGATCACTGAAACAAGTAGCATATATGGAAAAGTAAAATAAAAATTAAAAATAAATAGTAAAACAAAAGTAAAGAATAAAAAAATAAAATAAAAGCACGTGCAACACCCTTTTTCTCTTTACAGATGTCATCTATACCAAAAAAGATTAAAAAAATTAATAAAGTACGCATATTTGGTATTGCCGCATGCATAACAACTTAGCCCGCAAATCTGTCATGTTATTTAACCCAAATGGTGAACACCATAAAAAAAATAAAAAAAGAAAGAAACTATCAGAATTATCACGCAGCTCATAAACTGGAGTAAAAAATTATGAAAAACTCATAAAAACTTTCTCTATATTATATATTGCCATTAAAAAATGAAACATTTTCTTCAATCTTTCTTAAATGCAACTTTGTATTGACAGTTTAACACTTCATAGCCCAAGCACCATGTATCAGGCCAGCAATCATCTTCAGCCAGATCACATATATTTCACAGTATGGGCTAACGTGCTTCATCTGAACAAACAGACATCGTTGTCATAGCAGCAAATATAGAGCGTTCTAATCTCAGATATCGTAGTTTTAAAATTCACAGCACACACATATCAGCAGTATATGCATACTAATCAGGATAGTGCCCAAACCTCAACGTTTTGGGTGATCTGGAATCTGTCTGCCCCCTTTGTCAAGCATGTTTTGATGGCAATTTATAATATAGGTGGAAGAGCCTTGACAGTGGGGGATCTGTCTTAAATTGCCTAGATCAAAATAGTAAAATGCCCAAACTGAATATAAAATATGGTGGAGTAAACACATAAAAATGTCAGCTCATCCTGCCAATAAAAAGCCCTTACAAAGCTCTGTACATAGAAAAGTAAATAAGTTTATAGCTAGTGTTGAGCGATTATTATCGACAAAGTTGAAATCGGCACGGTATTTACGTTGATCGGATTTTTTAGATCACGCGATAATTTAGGTTAAAATCTGTGCATAATCTATTAATATCGCGCCATTTTCGGCGCTTCCTGTCATTTTGGCGGCCAGCAAATCAGCTTACAGAATAGAGCAGGGTGAGATGTGTGTGCGACGTCATGACTGGGATGTGTATGGTTGCGATTGGCTGGAAAAATCACATGACCTTGTTTTACATAGAACAGCCCTTCCTGTTCATGATCAGTGTGTGTCAGAATCTCAAAGCAGTAGGACGTGCGCTCTGCCTCTGTGCAAACAGCTCAGCAAATTATTCTATTTGTTCACAGAGACAGCTCTACTTTTAGCTGTGATCCTTAGAACTCAGTTAGATCAGAGATTTGCAGATTTTAGGTAGTTAGGCAGAGAATTTTAAAGGAGCATCTACCACTGTAAAGTCACGAAGGCAAGGGGGGGGGGGGGGCGGACACAGACAAGCTCTTTAAAGAATACTGGATATTGTATTGCAGACATTGCATTGCAATAGCTTTATTATTAACAGTTTACTGTTGAAATATTAATTGGATATTGGCAGCCTGAACTTTATTAGGATAAGATCTTTTCTAATAACTGCAGGTCTATTTGTTAGGTGCAAAACTCCACTTTGTTTATCAGTATACATTTCGGGATAGTTTTTTTTGCACTTTTTCCCCCAGTCTGATTTGTTGTAGAGCCACCTTGCATTTAAATTTAAAACCCAGCCAATTTTGTAGTACCACGGGTTGATAGGTGCCAAAAATACCTTTTTTACCCTTTATAATTTCAGATACGTTTTTTTTGCACTTTTGCCCGCCCAGATTTTTTGATAGAGGTCCCTTTGCAGTTAAATTTGAATCCACAATTGTGTAATCACCACAGGTAAATTATGGTGCCAAAAAATCTTTTATTATCTTTATACATTCGATACATGTTTTTTGCACTTTTGCCCAGCCCAGATTTGTTGTAGAGGTACCTTGCGTTAAATTTAAAACCCAGAAATTGTTTAGTCACCAAGGTGAATTGATAGGTGCCAAAATACCTTTTATTGTCCGTATACATTTCAGATAGTTTTTTTTGCATTTTCCCCAGTCCGATTTGTTGTTAGAGGTACCTTCCCTTTAATTTTTGATCCCCCAATTGTGTAGTAACACAGGTGATTTGATAGGTGCCAAAAATACTTTTATTACCGTATACATTTCAGTTAGGGTTTTTTTTTGCATTTTGCCCAGTCCAGATTTTTTGAAGAGCACCTTGCAGAAAAATTTTGAATCCACAATTGTGTAGTCCCCATAGGTTAAAAGGTCCCAAAAAATACCTTTTTATTACCCTTTAACATTTCGATAGTGTTTTTTGCACTTTTCCCAGTTCAGATTTTTTGATAGAGCCCCCTTTGGTTAA
The DNA here is from genome assembly GCA_025379985.1 of Phyllomedusa bahiana. NCBI lineage: Eukaryota > Metazoa > Chordata > Amphibia > Anura > Hylidae > Phyllomedusa > Phyllomedusa bahiana. The sequence goes on along the minus strand of JAODAL010027954.1, from coordinate 13,909 downwards.
ATTTTGAACCCGCAATTGGTGTCACCACAGGGAATTGATAGGTCCCAAAATACCTTTTATTACCCGTATACATTTCGATACGTGTTTTTTCCCCTTTTTTCCCCAGTCCAGATTTTTTGATAGAGGTCCTTGCATTTAATTTAAATCCAGCAATTGTGTAGTCCTAGTTTTGGCGAAAAAGTTGGCTATCGACACGGGCGTTGTGATGTGGGGCCCCCATCGTTTTAAGGTTTTCGATAGTATGTCGATCTCTCCGATGACAAAAAGTCGGCTTTGGAATAGAATGTGGTGGGTTTGAGCGATTCTTTGGGCCCAAATCGCATCGGGGATAGTGGGCCCATTCGACAGATAGTCGGTTTGTCGATTATGGCGATGACCTTTAAAAGGGTTAGGGGGAGAGAAACAACCCCTTCATTCTTTCACCAAACAGGGCTGGAGAAGCTGGAATTAACAGCCCCAACAGTCAAATGGATACCTGTACATCTTAGCACAAAGTTTTTGGGGGGCTTTAAAAGCCCCCGAAAAAAAAGTCCAAAACCCTTTTACTATCCCTGTCTTGTACCACAGCATGACCCTTAAAAAGATCACCCCCAAAATTAAAAAGTGCCCGAAAGGGAGTATTATTTGAACCCTCATTTTACTTGAAAAGGGGTTTAATTCCCTGTCCTGGAAAAAGAGACCCTAAAAACCTGCAAGGGCCCACGATTAAAAGTGCCCCGGAAAAAAGTAGTCTTTAACCAAAATTTTAGTTGACTGGACATTGACAAACCCTTTTCCGGATGCAGCATGACCCCTTTAAACTGTCTGACCCCAGATTAAAAGTGCCGGAAAAAGGGTCTTTTTAACCCCCCATTTTGTTAACTGGACTTGAAAATCCCGTCCTGGAACGAGATGGCCCCCAAAAATGCATGCCCAGATTAAAAAAAATGCCGGAAAAAAAGGGGTCTTTTAAACACCCAATTTTGTGAACGGACATTGATTACCTGTCCTGGACCCGGGATGACATTAAACCTGTCTGACCCCCAGATTAAAAAAGTGCCGGGAAAAGGAGTCTTTGCCACCATTTTTTTTGAATGGACACTAAAAAAAAATTGTCCCGTACCCCAGAATGACCATTAAACCGTCTGACCCCCCAGATTAAAAAGGCCCGGAAAAAAGGAGTCTTTCAACCACCATTTTAGTTTAGGGGCTTTGACTATACCTGTCCTGTCCCACAGCATGACCCAGGGCCGGAGTTACTGGGTGGGTGAGAGCCCAGGCTGGCGTGTCATCTATTAACAGCGGTTAAAAAGCCCTATGACGCGGGCAACAAAAATTTTCAGTGAAGCAGGTGGGGAAGCGGAAGTGTGAGAACCCCAGATTCCTCAGACACAGTCAAGCCTGGGTAGCGCTTGCCCCCCCCGTATGGTGGGGGCCCAAATTTTGTTTCACTTGGAAATATGGTGGTTAACGTCCTGTTCCCCCAAATGCCCTTTTTTTGGGCATTTTTTTTCTCATTTTACTCAAGTGCTGGGGGAAAATTTGTTCTGTACTTTTTTCTTGCCCGTGCCCTTTACTCATGTCCCTAAATAATACATCTGGTCAAGTTTTCCTGTACCTCCCTTGTACAATTCAGGGAATTTTTTACCAGTATTTTGTACTTGCAAGTTTTTTAGTAGTTTAATTCTAGAAAAACATTTTTAAAATAGGAGGGAATCCCCCCTGTCTTTGTTTCTCTTTTTTATTGTATTAAATGGTTGTCTCAATAAGGGGATTTAGCTATGTTAAAGATCTTGCAAAAAAAAAGCTTTTTGCAATATGTGTCATTAAGTGCCCTACCATTCCTGTTTCTGCAGCCCCATCCCCCTTTGAGCACTTTTGACAATTGTGAAGAACAAATGTTTTGAAAAAAACATTTTTTTTATAAAGGACCGTGTTAGCTGATTTAAAAGAAAAATCCCCCCAAAAATTCAAAGCATGACCTTGAGCCACTTGGACAATTGAAAGAACAATGTTTTTGAAACAAATTTTTTTATAATGGGCCTTTTGTATTGCTGCATTTAAAACAGATGACCAAAAAATTAAAAAAAATGATTCTCACCCACTTTTAAAAAATTGTGAGGAGAAATGCCACTTAAAGCCACTTTTTGTTCCAAAGGACCTGATTTTGCTGTATCCACAGTTTACAGCCCCCAAAAAATTTTAAATATGACTTTGAAAATTTTAAAAAATTGTGAGGGGGAAATCCCACTTAAAAACCCACTTTTGTTCCAAAGGCCCAATTTAGCTGTTCTCACAGCAACATGACCTCAAATCATTGAAAATGAAAAACTTCTAAAGATAAAGTGAGTAAAGAATAGGGTGTGCAAAAAACCCTTGCTGCTTTTACATTTCCCTCACAAAAAACGCAAAATAAACTTTTGGGGAAAAGAGAAAAAAAAATTGCATAAGGAAAAATGATTTTTTAAAAAAAATTTTTCAAGAGGACATTTTGTTTAAAGAGGAATTGAAGTAGACCGGCAACTATCGGTGACCCGGCATTGGGGGGCCACAAATCACAGAGTCCATCCCTGATTTCTTGATGAAAGAAAAAGATCCACATTATCTGGGGAAAGCGGATGCGTTTGTCTGAATGACCCTCCAGCTGGCTAAAAGGTCCCTCAGATATGACGCTGGCTGCTGGGAGGACAACACCTCTATGGCGTGAAAAACCCAGCTCGGGCCCATTCGTCCATTTTGGATCCAGAAGTCTTTTGGGGTCCGGAACACATACAAAAACATCGGTGTTGAGACGCGATTAGTCGGCCCCATGTCTTAAGTGATTCTTGTGTTGGTGTGGCCCCGCATTGCATGCGTTGGGGGGTGGTAAACAAAAATTTCCCCGAGGTCACCCTTAGGCTTCGCCCCCTTGCCCGCTGCTGCCGCTCGCCTACTTGGCATTATGCTGTCACGTCGCCCGATGTTGTTCCACCGGCATTTGGGGAACGTGAAGAGAGCAAAGTGTCCCAGTTGATAAAACGCAAGGTCTCCATTTTCCGCATTTTTTTCTTATTTTTGGGGGGGGGAAGGAAAGTGCTGAGTTTTTTTTTTCCGGGGGTCCGGAGGGTGGCCACCCGTAACTGTTGTTCATTTTGATGGCCTTAAACGAGGATCATGGATCAGTGGAGGAAAAGGAGACCAAGCACTCATGTGAGAGATGGAGCTTGATTTTCCCCAAACCCCTGGGTCGAGGGGCACTAGCAAAAATTCTTCCTCATCTTCCCCCCGCCTCAAATTGCGCCAACCCTTTCCCCGGCGGGAGTCGGTAACATCGGTGTCTAGGAATCCCCCCCTCCCCCTCCGCTTCCCCCGACAGCTTCAACCAGCCTGACTTGCCTCAGTGTGACCCCGAGAGCTGATGGCCACCTTGCACAGCTTGGACCCGAACCACTGCCCAATGAAGGCCGATGAAATTGTGAACGTCGGGCCCTTTTGGATTTGGGAGAGAAGGCTCCGTGTCCGCATCTGTGTCGTCTCCTTTCCTCGTGGCGGGACCCGTTGTTTCAAGTGTCCAACGATCGTTCCAGAAATAAAATCACCACAATGCTCATGCTGACAAGGGGATTGTACGCATGGCCCTTTTTGGGGCTTCTTCAAAATGGCAAAGGGTGGTGCAGAGCTCTTTCACCTGCCTCCCTCTGGTGGCTCAACACCCCCAGGTCCGCCCGCTGCTTGTAGGCCTGTGTCATTCGTACTCGTAAGGGCATTGCACTGTGCCACAATGCTGGGGCAGTGGGGGGTTTGGAAATTCAGCGTGTTGCCACGTCAACATGAGTGGTTGACGGGAAAAGGCCGAGCTGAGCTGCAACGCAGCCAGGCGGGACGAAACGGGTGCGAACGGCGGAAGTGCGAACTTGACTTCGAGCCCTTCCCCAGAGGCAGTCCAGACCCGGGGAGCCTTTTGAAATTTTGGACGACAGGGTTATGAATGTGCCAGGCAAGGGGGTGTGCTCCAGCCTACCCATCTTAAGGGGGGCCGCAGATTTCGCCCCTTATCGTCACCCCCTTGCCCGGCACAAGGTTCTTGGGAACCAGCCTGCGCTCGGTCTCGTTGGGAGGCCGTCCCAGCTCCTGACCTGGTGTGGACGGTCTCCCAAGAAGATTTAAATTTTAACACGGGCCCGGTTTCCTGGGAGGATGCCCGAGGCCTTTAGGGAAAGAACCCTGCACCATCCCGCGGTTTTTAAGAGCGGCGCCGAGCCTGAGGCCACCGTCACCCCCCGGGGATCCACCCGCTCACCCGTGAGCGTCACGGATATGGGCCCTTGGGCCCTGCTTTCTAGTCCGTGTCGGTTTTGAGATGGACTTTTTCCCGGGCCCCGATGAGACAACGCGCTTGAAATTTTTTGATGACACGGGCTGGCCCGGGGAGGGACGGGGTTTTTTGGCAAAGAAAAAGCCCGTCGGCATCTGGGTTTTGGGGGGAGGCAAGGGCCTGACGTGGGGGAAACCATCTGTGTCCCCCAGACGGAAAGGCAAATTTCCAAGGCCAAAAGCTGGCAATGGACATTCAGTTTTGGCTTTGGGATGGTTTTGGGGTTAAAATGTTTTTCTGTCCCCAAAACCCGGAAGACAGGAGGCTGGCTGCTAGCTGGCCCACTGTACGGTGTGCAGGGCGTCAAACTGGGGAAGGGGAAGGGGTGGTGGGTCTTGGTGGTGTTGGATATCGGGCGCGTGGAGGCTAAACAGAGGTGATCCCTGATCATGCTCTGGGACATGGGAGCGAGGAAAGCTTGGTGGTGGCGGGGAGGCGGAGCGAGAGTGTGAAGTGGTTGGGGCCCCGGGTCGGTCTGGCCTTTTTTGGCCCAAATTTGCCCCCATTTTAATCATGCATCGTGATGGACTAGACATGTTGGTGGTGGTTAACCACCTAAGGTTCTTGCCTCTACTTATGCGTTTAGAGGCAAAGGCGGCATATGACATCGCTGGGTGAATTAGAGGCTTGCTCAAAGAAGGCCCAGGCTTGAGAGGTCCTGGACCTTTTTGACGGCGATAAGCGAGCAGCGGGGTTTGCGTGACCGCGGCTGGCGGAATCATATCAGCGGACTTCTGCGACCGCCCTTCCCTTTTTGAGGCGGAACCCGTACTGACACTACCCAAATCGTCTTCCTCCTCGTCCAGTGATGAAGCGCTCGCAAGCAAATTCTGCTGAAAAGACACGTTGGATCCGCAATGTCGTCTCATCATCATCAACACGGGTTGACTTCGTCGTCCTGACATTCTGCATCAAGGAGCTGCGGGCTACAAGCAAGAGGGACTGCAAGGCGTTGCCGACCGCCTGGGATTTTTGCCGATTGACCGGCTTCCTTCTCCTCTTCTGATGGCATCAGTAACTGGGCGTCAGAGCAGAGAAAATCATCCTCTTTGGCCTTTTGATCTTTTAACATGACTTCTGACCCCAACTGCATTTTGTCGTCAAAGAGGTCTTCAGAAAATGGATTATCCACAGTGGTGGGTACACGAGTTGACATTTGGGCTGCTTCATGTTGGACAGATGCTGGTGATGCTGATGACGACATTTGTGGCCGTGACTGGGAGGACGAGGAGGTAAGACTGCTGGATGCAGGTTGCATTAACCACTGAAGGACAGATTGGTGACACTGTTCGTTACTGAGATTCACAGGGCCCTGACCCAGCGATGACAGGCCTGACGGTCCTACAACTGATGATCCGCTGACATGCGTGTTGTCGCCAGCGCTGGAAGGAGCACCTTCTCTCGTACCTCTACCTCCATGTCCTACCCCCCTCTTTGCTCGCTTACCACCTGAATTCCGCTCCATGTTTTTAGTCACCACAGGTGAATTGATAGGTGCCAAAAATACCTTATATTGTCCGTATACATTTCAGATACGTGTTTTTTGCACTTTTGCCCAGTCCAGCTTTGTTGATAGAGCCACCTTGCAGTTAAATTTGAATCCAGCAATTTTGTTTCGATTTGAGGGATTTGAGAATAGTTGTGATTTGCCGTCTTTTAATAAGTGAAGTTCCAAAACTCTTCCATACCCTCTAAAATTTTATCTTTCTGAATATGGAGCGAAATGCAGGTGGTAAGCAAGCAAAGAGGGGGGGTAGGACATGGTGGTAGAGGTACAAGAGAAGGTGCTCCTTCCAGTGCTGGCGACAACACGCAAGCCAGCAGATTGTCGGTTGCAGGACCGTCAGGCCTGTCATCGCTGGGTCAGGGCCCTGTGAATCTCAGTAACGAACAGCGTCGCCAATCTGTTCTTCAGTGGTTAATGCAACCTGCATCCAGCAGTCTTTCCTCCTCGTCCTCCCAGTCACGGCCACAAATGTCGTCATCAGCATCATCAGCATCCGTCCAACATGAAGCGAAGGCAGTCCAAATGTCAACTCGTCTACCCACCACTGTGGATAATCCATTTTCTGAAGACCTCTTTGATGACAAAATGCGGTTGGGGTCAGAAGGCATGTTAAAGATCAAGAGGCCAAAGAGGATGATTTTCTCTGCTCTGACGCCCAGTTACTGATGCATCAGAGGAGGAGAAGGAAAGCCGGTCAATCGGCAAAAATCCCGGGCGGTCGGCACGTCTTGCAGTCCCTCTTGCTTGTAGCCCGCAGCTCCTGGATGCAGAATGTCAGGACGACAAAGTCACCTGTGTTGATGATGATGATGACATTGCGGATCCAACGTGGTCTTTTCAGCAGAATTTGCTTGCGAGTGCTTCATCACTGGACGAGGAGGAAGATGATGGGGTAGTGTCAGTATGGGTCCCACCTCAAAAAGGGAGAGGGCGGTCGCAGAAGTCCGCTGATATGATTCCACCAGCCACGGTCAGCGCAAACCCCGCTCCTCGTTTATCGCCTTTCAAAAATGTCCAGGACCTCTCAAGCCTGGGCCTTCTTTGAGCAAGCCTCTGATTCACCCAGCGATGTCATATGCCGCCTTTGCCTCTAAACGCATAAGTAGAGGCAAGAACCTTAGGTGTTTAACCACCACCAACATGTCTAGTCACATGCAGCGAATGCATGAGTTGAAATGGAGGCAACACTTGGCCAAAAAAGGCCAGACCGACGCCGGGCCTCCAACCACTGTCACACCCTCTGTCTCCGCCTCCTCCTCCGCCACCACCAAGCGTTCCTCAGCTGCCCATGTCTCTCAGAGTCATGATCAGGGATCAGCCTCCGCTTCAGCCTCCACCGTCGCCCGAGTACCACCAGCACCACCAGAGACCCATCCTACCCCTTCTCCTTCCACCAGTTTGATGACCTGCACGCCATACAGTCTAGCAGCCAGCCTTCTGTCTTCCAGGTTTGGGAGCAGAAGAAACACTTTAACCCAAATCATCCCAAAGCCGAAAGCCTGAATGTCGGCATTGAAAGGCCTTTGGCCTTGGAAATGTTGCCTTTCCGTCTGGTGGACACAGATGGGTTCCGCCACGTCATGGCTCTTGCCTGTCCCCAATACCAGATGCCGAGCAGGCATTTCTTTGCCAGAAAAGCCGTCCCTGCCCTGGCCAGCCACGTGTCATCTAAAATTTCAAGCGCGTTGTCTGCATCTGTGGCCGGAAAAGTCCATCTGACCACCGACACATGGACTAGTAAGCACGGCCAAGGCCGCTATATCTCTGTGACAGCTCACTGGGTGAGCTGGGTGGATGTCCCTGGGGGTGACGGTGGCTCTCAGGCTCGGCGCACGCTCTTCAAAACCACAGGGATGGTGCAGGGTTCTTTCCCCCAAGGTCCTCTGGTGGCATCACGTGCCCAGAGAAACCAGGCCGTGTTGAAATTAATCTGTCTTGGAGACCATCCACACACAGATCAGGAGCTGTGGCCGGCTCTCCGCAACGAGACCGAGCGCTGGCTGGGTGACAAGAACCTTGTGCCAGGCAAGGTGGTGTGCGATAACGGGCGAAATCTGCTGGCCGCCCTTAAGATCGGTAGGCTGGAGCACATCCCTTGCCTGGCACATGTCATGAACCTTGTCATCCAGAAATTTCTAAAGAGCTACCCGGGTCTGGACTGCCTGCTGAGGAAGGCTCGAAGTCTAAGTTCGCACTTCCGCCGTTCGCACCCTGCTTCGTCCCGCCTGGCTGCGTTGCAGCATCAGCTCGGCCTCCCCATCAACCGTCTCATTGTTGACGTGGCAACACGCTGGAATTCCACCCTCCACATGCTCCAGCGATTGTGGCAGCAGCGCAATGCCATTATGCAGTACGAAGTGACACATGGCCTGACAAGCAGCGGTGCGGACCTCGGGGTGTTGAGCCACCGAGAGTGGAGGCAGGTGAAAGAGCTCTGCACCATCCTTGCCAGTTTTGAAGAAGCCACCAAAATAGTCAGTGCGGACGATGCCCTTGTCAGCATGAGCATTGTGGTGATCTTAGTTCTGGAACGATCGTTGGACACTCTGAAACATCATGTCCCGCTAGCGAGGGAGGAGGAGACGGACACAGATGCGGATACGGAGCCTTTCTCTCCGTCAAATCCACAAGGCCCGACAGTTTCTCAATTTTATCGGTCTTCATTAGGCAGTGGTTCGGGGTCCAGGGCTAGTGCAAGGCGGCGCCTCAGCTCTCAGGGTGCATCATCTGAGGCAAGTCAGGGCTGTGTTGAAGCTGTGCCGGAGGAAGCGGAGGAGGAGGAGGAGGAGGTATTCCTGGACACCGACGTTACCGACGTCCCTGCCTTGGAAAGAGGTTGGCGCGAATTTGAGGTGGAGGAGGAAGATCATTTTGCTAGTGCCCCTCGACCCAGAGGCTTGGGAAATCAAGACTCCATCTCTCACATGAGTGCTTGGATGCTCCATTTCCTCCAACATGATCCTCGCATTAAGGCCATCAAAATGAACAACAGTTACTGTGTGGCCACCCTCCTGGATCCCACGGTACAAAACAAAACTCAGCACTTTCCTTCCACCCACCAAATAGAGAGTAAAATGCAGTAAATGGAGACCTTGCTGATTGATCAACTGGAGACATCTGTTGCGTCTGCTTCACGTTCCTCAAATGTCACGGTGGTACAACATCAGCGACGTGACAGCATTAGAGTGCCAAGCAGCCATAGCGGCAGCAGCAGCAGCAGGCAAGGTGGCAGAAACCTAATGGGTGACCTCTGTCAATCTTTATTTACCACCTCACCAACGCATGCAATGCAGGGCACACATCCAACACACCGAGATCAGATTAAGAGCATGGTGCACGACTATCTGCGTCTCAACACTGATGTTTTTGTATGTGTTCCGGACCCAATAGACTTCTGGGTATCCAAAATGGACGAATGGCCCGAGCTTGCTCGCCACGCCATAAAGGTGTTGTCCTGTCCAGCAGGCAGCGTCATATCTGAGCGGACCTTCAGCACAGCTGGAGCAGTCATTACAGACAAACGCATCCGGCTTTCCACAGATAATTTGGATCGTTTTACTTTCATCAAAATGAATCAGGCATGGATCTCTGATGATGTTGTGGCCCCAATTGCCGAGGTCACCGATTAGTTGCCGGTCTACTTCACATTCCTCTTCAAACAGAAATGGTCCTCTTGAAAACTTTTTTTTAAAATGATCATTTCTTACTGCAATTTTTATTCTCAGTTCCCAACAGTTAATTTTGCTGTGAGGAGACTGTAAAAGACAGCAAGGTTTCATGACAACACCACATTCAATTTACTCACTTTATCTTTACAAGTTTTCGCATTGTCAATGGTTTTGAGGTCATGTTGCTGTGAGATACAGCTATAATCCTGGTCCTTTGGAACATAAATATGGCTTCTAAGTGGCATTTCTCCATCACAATTTTTAATAGTGGCTGAGAGGAAAATTTTGGTCATATTGTATAAATGTTTTTGTTTTGGGGTCAAAAGTGGCTGAGAAAATAACAGGGTAATAATCCATGATCATCCTTTGGAACAGAAATGTGGCTTTTAAGTGGCATTTCTCCCTCACAATTTTTAACAGTGGCTGAGAAGTCATTTTTATAATTTTTTGGGTCTTGTTGCTTTTAAATGCAGAAATACTAAAGGTCCTATTATAAAAAAAATGTTGTTTCTAACAGACATTTGTTCTTCACAATTGTCAAAAGTGGTTCATGGGTCATGTTTTGAATTTTTGGGGGCATTTTGCTGTAAAATGCAGCTAGACTACAGGTCCTACTGTAAAAAATTTGGTTTCTAACAGACATTTGTTCTTCACAATTGTCAAGAGTGGCTCAAGGGTGATGGTGCTGTCAAAAACAGGAATAGGTATGACACTGTTAATGGACACATATTGCAAAATGACTTGTTTTTGCAAGATCTTTAACACAGCTAGCACCCCTCTATTGAGACAACCCATTTAATACAATTAAAAAAAGAGAAACAAAGACATGGTGGGATTCCATCCTATTTTAAAAATGTGTTTTCTAGAATTAAACTACTAAAAAACTTGCATGTACAAAATAGCTGGTAAAAAAATTCCTCTGAATTGTACAAGGGAGGTACAGGAAAACTTGACCAGATGTAGGTTATTCAGAGGATATGGAGTATGGAGCACGGACAGAGAACAAAGAACAGAGACAATTTCCTCCAGCACGTTGAGTAAAATGAGAAAAAGAATGCCAAGAAAAAGGGCACCTGGGTGGAACAGGAGCGTTAACCACCAGTATTTCCAAGTGAAGCTCAATTGGTCCGCACTCATACGGAGGGGCAAGCGCTACCCAGGTCTTGACTGTGTACTGAGGAAGGCTGGAGGTCTTACCTCTCACTTCCGCTTCCGCACTGCTTCAGCACGACTGTTTTCGTTGCTGCGTCATAAGTGAATTTTTAACGTGTTAATAGATGACGGACGCCAGCCTGGGCTCTCACCGCACCCACTGTAACTCCGGCCCTGGCAACTGAACCTGCGAGTTAATAGATGACGGACGCCAGCCTGGGCTCTCACTGCACTCACTGTAAGTCTGGCTCTAGCAGCTGGACCTCTGTGTTAACAGATGAAGGACAGCAGCACTGGCTCTCACCGTTGGGGGCAATCAGGAGAGCTTCAAATTTCTCTAAAAAATCTGATTTTGAAAAACGAGATTTCTGTGAGGTTAAGTAGTGTCAAAAAGGGGTCAAAGGGGTGGACACAAATTGCAAAAATTTGAGGCTTAAAATTTTCTGGGGCTGGAGTCACTATGGGGTCGCATCATTTGGGCTCCAGGGGAGTCTGTCCTAATCACTGAAGAAGGATTTGGAGGAAAAATTAAACCATTGAATTGATTGGCTGAATCAGTCTCAGAAGTCAGGAGGGCAAATGTCTTCAAACTAAGAAGTGTTTGGGGATGATTAGGACATTTTTTATTACTTATGGGTGTGCGGACGTATTAACACATCTACACGTTTAAAAAATACCTTTAAAAACTGTAGGGAGGGGTGTATGTTGTATGTTATCACACTTGAAAAAAAAGCAAAATGATAATAATGTAAAACTATAAATAAAACTTAAATAATAATAATAAAATTCTGTAAACAAATGTCAGTTACCAAAAAATATACTAAATGACAGTCACTGTACAAAATAGCATAGTGCCACTTTGTGATCTGTGGGTCAAACAGGTTTAGGGGTCATGCTGTGGTACAGGACAGCTATAGTCAATGTCCAGTTCAACTTAAATGGTGGTTCAAAGACTCCTTTTCCTGGCACTTTTTAATCTGTGGGTCAGACAGGTTTGGGGCTCATGCTGTGGCCCAGAACAGGTATCGTGAATGTCCAGTGAAACTAAAATGGTGGTTGAAAGACTCCTTTTTCCAGCACTTTTTAATCTGGGGTCATGCAGGTTTGGGGCTCATGCTGTGGCCCAGGACAGGGATAGTCTATGTCCAGTTCAACTAAAATGTTAGTTCAAAGACTCCTTTTTCTTGCACTTTTTAATCTGTGGGTCAGACAGGTTTAATGGTCATACTGTGGTACAGAACAGGTATAGTCAATGTCCAGTTCAACTAAAATGGTGGTTGAAAGACTCCTATTTACGGCACTTTTTAATCTGTGGGTCAGACAGGTTTGGGGCTCATGCTGTGGCCCAGGACAGGGATAGTCAATGTCCAGTTCAACTAAAATGGTGGTTCAAAGACTCCTTTTCCCAGCACTTTTTAATCTGTGGGTCAGACAGGTTTAATGGTCATACTGTGGTACAGAACAGGTATAGTCAATGTCCAGTTCAACTAAAATGGTGGTTCAAAGACTCCTTTTTCCGGCACTTTTTAATCTGTGGGTCAGACAGGTTTAATGGTCATGCTGCGTTCCAGGACAGGGATAGTCAATGTCCAGTTCAAGTAAAATGATGGTTCAAATCATACTGCCTTCTGGCACTTTTTAATTTGTGGGTCATGCAGGTTTAAGGGTCAGGCTGTGGTGCAAGACAGGAATAGTGAATGTTGTGTGACTTTTTTTCTGTGGCTTTTATAACCTAAGTGTGTTGCCTAAGATGTAGCACATATCCATTTGACTGTTGTGGATGTTAATTCCAGCTTCTCCAGCCCTGTTTGGGTGTAATAAGGAAGGTGTTGTTCCTCTCCCATAGACTTTAATGGTCATCGGCGATAATCTATTATCGACTATCGGATATTGTCTTGATAATTACCGATATCGACTATCGACCCTATGACGATAGTCAATGTAATCGCTCATCACTAATCACCTCCACTATATGATTAATAAATAAATTAAAGAGTATTCAATACTGAGCCCTGGGGCACACCACTCATAACAATTCAGAGTAAGAGTCATTTACCAACACTCTCTGAGTACGATGCTAAAGCCAGTTTTTAATCCAATTACACACTGCTATTTCTAACCCAATGGATTCTAATTTACCCAACAAACACTTATGAGAGCAGTGTCAAACGCCTTTGCAAAGTCTAAAAACACAATATCAACAGATGCCCCACTATCCAGACTGCTACTCACCTCTTCATAAAAACAGATCAGATTGCTCTGACAACTTCTGTTCTTAGTAAAACCATGCTGGCAATCACTTATAATATTGTATTCCACATATTCCTGTATATAGTCTCTTATAAGATCCTCAAACATTGTTCCCACAACAGATGTTAAACTTACTGGTCTATTATTCCCTGGGCAAGTCTTGGAGCCTTTTTTGAAGATGGGAACTACATTTGCCTTGCGCCAGTCTCCTGGCACTATACCAGTCACTAGAGAATCTCTAAATATCATATACAGAGGATCACAGACAACCGAGCTGAGATCTTTAAGAACTCTTTGGTGTATGCCATCAGGGCCTGGAGCATTGTTCACATTCAGTTTATTTAACTTGGCTTGGAACATTTCAACACTGAGCAAATTAATTATAGCAGATGAGGTATTAACAGTATTGGCACCACCTATATCCACACTGGGCCTGCCCCATCAACTGCTTTCTCATCGTTAGTATATACTAAGCTGAAGAACCTAGTTAGTATCTTTGCCTTCTCCTGATCCCCAGTGACCAGCTCCCCATTGCAGTTTCTTAAGGGTCTTACTTGCTCCGATTTTGGCTTTTTGGCATTTATATGCTTAAAGAATTTATTGGGGCTTTTTCTTGCTGTCCTTGGCCACTTGCCTTTCATTTTGAATTTTAGCTGCTTTTATCACTTTTACAGATTTTATTAAGCTGTTTGTAATTTTCAAAGGCTAATGCGGACCTGACTTATATTTTTTGAATGCCCTTTTTTATTATTTATTGCCCTTTTAACAGAAGGTAGAAGCCATGTTGGATTTAGTTTGAATAACCTATACATTTTGCTATAAATTTCCCCAGAGTATATTTAAAGCTCTCCCATTTTGCTTCTACATCACTATTTGCTAGTAGCTGCTCCCAGTCTATGTCCTGTATTGTGTCCATCAATAAGGGGATATTGGCCCTTTTAAAATTAAATGTTTTTGTCCTCCCACTCTGTGTTTCTTTTTTTCCAGTTTACAAAAAAA